>JAQMYM010030052.1:0-19567 GCA_030014255.1 Parauchenoglanis ngamensis | reverse complement strand
ATGCCTCTGTTAGTAAAGTATGTAGTTTTTTGGAGTGCAAAACATAGTCAGCAAGATCCTTTATGTCACTTTGTCTCTGCCACCTGCATTTTAGTGCTACATGGACTCCCAGCACAGACTCCCAGCATTCTCACCACCCTCCAAATATGGCCACTGAGGACTGCAACTCCCAGCACTCCTCTGCACTAACCCACTCACATTATCCTGATTATTTATTGTTCGGACCGGTTTGGTATTTAGTTTTAATCACTGTGCGATCTGTTTAAGGTCCTTAATTCAATGTGTTTTTTGTGATGTATTAACACATTTTTTCACAGTGACTCAAAGGCTTTGTTCATGTTTTTGCTTACTTGGATTTTGGATTACTGTTTGAGACTTTGACCTAGCTTTTGCTATAGCCTCTGATATACCTGTTTGACAAATTGACTTTGCCTTTTGCATAACATTTTGGTACTTTGTCTGTCTGCTGTAAAATTAAACTCCGTTTGCTTTACATCTGTTGCCTGCCTGCTTCCCTAACAGAACACTTCACAGTTCCCTATGAATGTTGCAGGGGAGTCCAGCAGGTTATCTGCCACTGCTTCCCAGGGAGAACTTCATGGGAAGCATAACCAAGCATAAGCTGGAGTAGTATCTCTCTTGCATAACCAATGCTGTCGCACCAATGCTTGAAACTCAGGCAGCCGCCACCAGGCTTTCCAGTTCATGCACCGCTTGTCCTGACAAGTATGAGGGAGAGCCCTCCAAGTATAAGGGATTCCTTCCACAAAGTTCTCTGTACTTTGCAAGCCAAGCCAGATTGACCAACCAGCAGAAAGTGGCTGAATTCATTAAAATGCTAATGGGCAAGGTGCTGCAGCAGGCTTCAGCAGTCAATCTGCCGATGAGGCTTGGGCCTCTTTTGACCACTTCCTCAAACTCTTCTAACATATGTTTGAGCACTGCCCCAATGGAGGAGAGCTTGGAGAACAATTGCTGGCTATATCCCTGGGGAACTGTTGTGCAGCTGAGTATGCACTTGAGTTTCACATGCTCCTGGTGGGCAGTAGCTAGAATGAACCCGAATTAAAGGCCACCTACTGCCATAGACTTAATGGTGACATCCTCACCGAGAGGACATTTAGTGATGAGAACATTTTGCTCGATTCTCTAATCGACCTAACCATCTGCCTCAATAATCTCCTGCAGAAGCGGCCCTCACAGCAACCCCAGCTTCTCTTTTCTGAGTCTGTACCTGATGCTGAGCCCATGCAACTGTCCAGTAACCAAGCTCAACACCACTGAGAGAGAGAGATCCAAGCAACTCTGCTACTACTGTGTCTGATCATATAGTTTGCCTCTGTTCTTCATGGTGAATGAAGCTAGGTGCATGAGCAGAGACTGAGGGGTTTACAGAAATGCCATGCGCTCACACAGTGAGTTCCTCTAAATTCATGACCCATCAGTGTTTAACCATAAAGATTCACATATGGCACTAAAAGAGAGTTTTCATCCTTACTGCACTGATTGACTTCAGAGTGGCCGGGGATTTCATCAACCATGACACCCTATAGCAGTATGGGTTTCCCCATGCAGCCTCTCCAGCACCCTCAGACCATTGATGGGAGTTCCATTAGCAAAGGTGATGTCACCAACTGTATTGAGCTGCTTCAACTCCAGGTGAGCTTCCTCCATGATTACAATCACCACAAGCCAGCCAGTAATTCTTGGATTCCCCTGGATGCAACAGCATAACCCACTGATATCATAGCATGATAAGGAGTTCGGCTGACTCTGCTATTTTTTCTTTGTGGAGAAGAAGGGAGGAATTCTGACATGTATTGATTATTGGAGACTAAATTAAATAACTGTTAAATATCCCTATCCTCTGCTCCTGGTGCTTTCAGCCCTTGAACAACTACACAGTGCCAACATTTTCACAAAGCTTGACCTCCCTAATGCTTACAACCTGGTGTGCATCCATGATGAATGGAAGACCACTTTTAGCACCTATTGTGGCCACTATGAATATGGTGTCATGCCTTATGGTCTGTTCTGCACTTCAAGCATTTTCCAGTCCCTGATAAATGATGACCTGTGAGACATGATGGGGAGGTTTGTTATTGCTTACATTGATTACATACTGACATCTACTTGCCCAGTCAGGAAGAGCATGTCGGCCACTTCAAATGAGTCCTGGCTTGATTGAGGAACAACCAGCTATACATAAAGGCAGAGAAGTTCGAATTTCACCTCAATAAAATCTCCTTCTTGGTTTACATGGTCAGTGCCAAGGGGGTCTCCACTGATGAGGAAATGGTCAAGGTCATCATTACCTGGCCAACACCAACCACTCTGAAGGATTTGGAAAGGTTTTTGGGGTGTGCTCATTTTTGCAGGTGCTTCATTAGAGGTTTCAGCTCAATAGTGGTCTAGTCGATGGCCTTTCTGAAGAAGGCATCCAAGAAGCTGGCCTGGAATCATGAGGCAGAGAGGACAATTGCCTAACTTAAGCAAGCTTTCACTGCAGTCCTGGTCTTGAAACATCCAGACCCGTTGAAACCCTTTGTGTCAGAAGTTGATACCTCGGAGATCAGTGTAGGAGCCATACTATCCCAGTGTTTTGATGAAAGACCCAATCTCCACCTGGTGGCATTTTACTCAAACCTTAAAAACCTGGAGTGTTTGAGGACTACCAAGTGCTTGCACCTTCCACTGGACATTCTGGCACCCACTGCACCTACTCACTCCTCTGACCTAAGTTTTGGAGGCCCAATATGCTCAACAACATCAACAAGTACATGTCATCTTACTCTACCTGTGCCATGTAAAAGGTTCCTCATACCATCCCTGTGGGAAAGCTCATGCTGTTGCCCATGTGAACCTGATCATGGTCCCCATCTTGCCATGGAATTCATCACTGATCTGATAATTCTCAAGGGAATACTGTCATTATGATGACTGTAGACCGGTTCTCCAAGTCCCTCAGGCTTATACTACTTTCAGACTCACTAAGCTTTTCTTGCAGCTGAGCTTATTTTCAATCATGTGTTTATGTATTTTGGAATCCCTGAGGATATTGTGAGTGACTGAGACCCATAATTTACATCCTGGTCCTGGGCGGCATTCTTGGACAAGTTGGGGGTCTCCGTAAGCCTTACCTCAGGATGCCACCCTCAAGCCAATGGTTAGGTAGAATGGGCCAACCAGTGGGGTGATTCCTCAGGGCATACTGTGCTGGCCAACAAGAAGGGTGGCCAAGTTCCTGAATAAGCCCAGAACTAGCTGTAGCATTCAGTGACCCAGCTAACCCCCTTTCAGTGTGTCCTAGGGCATCAGCCGCCACTCTTCCCATGGAATGCCACCCAACAGAGGACCCTGCTATTGACAAGTGGTTTTGGAGGAGCAGGCAGATGTGGGAGCAGACTTACAGATGACTGGAACATGTGGCTTGCCACACAAAGGATTTCACTGACCAATGCAGGGGTTAGACCCCCACCTACAACCTGGAAGACTAAGTCTGACTGGCCACGAAATACTCCAGCCTCCAACACCCCTCTTGCTCCTCTGTAGGTCTATGGCTGACCTATCAAGCCCACAACATCCTGGCTGGGCCTCATGAATTTAATTAATATTAATATTCATCTGTTACATTTCATGCCTTTGGATGCACTGTTGGTATGTTAGTTTTGTTAACAGAAGTCTTAAGTAATGTTTGTTAATGATATAAGTTTGAGTTGGCACAGATGTCATATAATCTGAGTTTATATTACATATGTTATTGTTAGCATGTGCTATCTTGTAGTGTATTAAGTTGGATGGGATAATCCATTGTCATGAGTTTAGCTGAAACTACACATCTTAGTTAATTAAGATTAGAGTGTATTCTGGAAATCAAGATCCAGTATGCTCTTAAAACTCAAAAATGTTTGCCCTGGCAAGTTGAGACATTTTGGAATTTTCAGCACCACTGAAGTAATAATCTAAGTGGCTGTATGTATATTTTTGGCCCTGTATGTATAATTTTGACCTTGTGTTGACCCAGATAAAATTAAAAATCTCACAACAAATTCTTTTTTTCTACTAAAGATGTATGTTCTCCAATCATTCTGCCACAGAAAAAGATCAGTTCAAAGAAGTCATTGAAAGTCCAATATAGTCATGTGTCACATAAATACATCTCCTTGTGCTTTGGTTTTGATTGCTGTCCTGTCTCCTGCCCTGTCTTGTTATTGGTTGTTTACACCCATGTCCTGATCAGGCTCACCTGTTTTGATTAACCCCAGTGATTACTCTTTCTATTTAAATCCAAGCTTCTGTTTGTTTCTTTGCCTAGTATTGATGTTTTGGTTTGCAAGTTAATTTCAGTTTTGATTTCTCTGAATTTCTCTGATTTCTGAGCCTCAAGTGTTTTGTTCATTTCTTATTTTATATTCAGCGTAATAAAGATTATCTTGCACATGCATCCTCCTCTCACCTCCATGCTTCTGAATCATGAAACCATGAAATTTATGTCTTTGTATGTAATGTCTGATCACAATCGTATACAGGGTAGTATAAAACAATTCTAGGGTTTCATTATTAAGATATTTAACGATTGCATGTAAGAACTCATTTTAACAATGAGTTTGCTGTGCACATTTGATTTCAGAGATTAAAGAAGCAATTCACAACATTTTCACTGCTTAAAATGCCTCCTGATAGGTGTCTAGACATTATTAAAAAGACATCATAAATCATCTTAATTTTTTTGCATCATTTATCCTTACGGGATGAATTTCATGCCATATTTGGAAATTGAAAAAAAAAGTTTCGAAAGGTGTTTGAATAAAATCTGATAAAAAAGGTATTGTAAGTTTGAAACTAATGTTTGAATGCAAAACAATGTTTTGAAAGGCAGAAAACATTCTTATTCAAATCTCTGAAAACATTTTGTATTTGAGTTTCATCGAGGGGGGAAATATGTGACATATTGGTTGAAAGCATCTAATTACCACATAGTCTGTATGAAGAATCTTCTTATCTTCGTATTGAACAGCTGAATTCATTTCGACTGGAAAAATTCTGCATCAGGCACAGCTTTAAATCCATTTAAATCCATCCAAGTGCCTAATACTGCTAAAAATCACATTACTTGCAAGCTTGCAACTGTGTGGACAGATCTCTGAAAATTGAGCATTGTAAACTTGTAGCCTGCAACACTAGTGCAAATTTGCATCCACAAAAGTTTCAAAATAAAGATTCACCCTTTCAAAACTCAGGTTTCCAGGATTCAGAACCTTTTTCCCAACATATAGGCTCTAGTTTTCAGACCACCATTTACATGGTTTCAAACCTGGAAAATGAAATAATACACTGGGAGAACATTAACAAATATTAAAAACTCAAATCTGTTGGTGAAACACTGTAAAAAATAGCTCTGAATTTGTGAAGAAGGAAAACTCAAATACAAAATAATGTTTACAGAGATTTTAATGTTTTTTCAACCTTTCACAATATTAGTTTCAATCTTGCAAAACCTTTTATTAGATGTCAACTTTTTTTTTCAGTTTCAAAATATGGCATGATACTCCATATATCTTAAGTGGAAACTGTGAAATGTGGAGACACTCACTGCAAACTGTAGATAATTTCTTATTACCTAAGAATAATTTCTTAATTAATAATATTTTGTGAAGAAAATGGAGCACAGATGTGATGATGAAACACAGTATGTCAGTGGTTTGCAGTACAAGCCTGGATCAACAGGGCTTATTCATCAAATGTCCTCACAAGATTCTAAAAAATGGATAGAAACACATGGGACCACAACAATGGTGTACAGAGACCAAAAGAAACATGTTTTTGCAGTGTCCGGAAGCAAGAAAGGATACGTCATATGCCATTATAAAACAAGTCTCATATAAGCATCAGTGTTACAAAAAGGAATATATGCCAAGATTGCACTATTGCTACAGTTCAGAGTACACTATATATATCTGTATTTGTAGTTGAGTTAACATTTTTCTCTGAAAATGATTGCTACTTAATAATGGTTAACTTGGAGCATGGGTAAAAAAATCTTTTAATTTTTTTTCATGCAAAAGTTTTGGCCAGACACTGCGATGAATTTATATTTCACTTGGAAAGCAAAATATTTTATGGTACTGTTCATACCTGAAGGCATGGTATTTCCAACAAGAACTATTTGGGATCAAAAATTTATAGAATTGTAAAGATTGACACATTTAATTGGATTTTGTTAGAATTAATTCATATGAATGTCTTCAACTTTTATCCACCCCAGAATGTTCATACATTTACATATGTGGTGACTGATCTTAATTCTTAGAAATTTGTAATCTTGAGATGATGTTGACTCCTGCACAAAATATTTCATTCACAACTTTTACACTTACTGGTTTTCATGATTTGGGAGAATGGCGGCCCATTCTATCCATTCCCTATCTTCTTATGTTTTTATTGTCTTCTACTTCAAACCTTACACTCATATTTTTAATTATATCTCAGAGGGCTCTTCACTCTCCTATGTGTATATTAATTGGTCTTATGGCAGTTGTGGACCTTTCTTTGCCAATATTTTGTGTGCCAAACATGCTGCTTAGTTTATTATTTAACTGGAATGGAATGTCACTTGTGGGCTGTTTGGTGCAAATGTTTTGCATTTATTTTGTTGGTACATTTCAATCTACTATACTGCTTTGGATGGCACTGGATCGTTTTTTTGCTATATGTAGACCTCTTTATTACCACAAATACATGGAAATGACCAATTTTCTAAAGTTCATTATTTTTCCAGTTATCAGGAATCTGTTCTTTATTACCACAATGGTTTCATGGGCTGGAAAATTGACTTTTTGTACAACAAATGAGATAGATCACTGTTTCTGTGAACACATGGCATTGGTTCAGCTGGCATGTGGAGATATTTCCATTAACAATGCATTAGGGCTTTTGGCGGTTTTTCTTACAATAACTGCTGATTTTATTTTCATTACAATATCATATATAGCAATACTTTCTTCTATCCTGAGATCTGGTAAGGCCTGCTTAAAGGCTGTTAACACCTGCATTACTCATATAATTGTCATGACAGTGAGTCTGACTTTTGCTTTAATTGCCTTTATGTCATACAGAATTAGAAACAACTTTTCTCCCTCCAGCCGGGTCTTCCTGAGTACAATGTACTTGCTTTTTCCTAGCTGTTTCAATCCAATTATTTATGGAATAAGAACCAACGAAATCAGAGAACAATTTCTGAAATGTATTAATCATCTGAAGGTCTTTCCAAAGTAATCATATAATGTATATTGTATCACATGCCAAATACCGCTTTAAAACAACAATGTTACTTTAAAATAAAACATTACCTTTTCATAGAATTGGGCTGTAATTTTAAAAGGTTAAATGAAATAAAAATTGTAATAAACATAAATAAACAAATGAAAATGCTCACAACTGATATTAAATGCAATTTTATGCAATGGCTGTTGTATGTGTATTGACTGTAACACATTGTGAAGAAAGGGAAGAGAAGACAACTTCTGTTGCAGTTCTGGATGACCATGGTTTTGCATGAGTAGCCCCCATCCACTAGTTAGATCCTGATTGTGTGACCAACTGGTAAGGGCTAAAGCTATGTACACTGCATCTTTTTAAACTGCCTCTTATGCAACATCAATAGGCAACTGATGCTTGAAAGAGATGCCCTTTTTGTATACATAAGCTTAAAAATACCAACTACACTGCACAACAAAGTTTTGCTTCTTGAACACAGTTGGGTGTTTCTTATAGATTTTTGGGTGCTGATCACGAATATCACATCAAAATTTACCCATCACATACCATTTCAGAAAAATCTTGCCTGATTTAGTCTGTTTCTACATTGTCAGACATTTAGGATTTAACATTTAGGATTTGTCACTTTTTAAACACTGGGTAAAGCAAATTCACAGATCTGGTTCTAAACACCTTATACATGTTAGAAAATAGCGTCTGAAAACTGTCACGGACAGGCAGAGACAGAGCCAGGTAGGGACGCACCAGGCGGATGGTAGGTTCCAGAGCCCAACTGTCAGAGCAGAAAGTTCTTAAGAATTGGCCTAGTTCTTGATTCATGTGTTCCACCTGACCATTGGCCTGGGGTGGTTACCTGATGCGAGACTCACAGAAACTCCCAGCTTGTCTATGAAACTAGACCAAACTTGGGATGTAAATTGAGGGTCACTGACGATGTCTTCATGGATGCCAAAGAATCTGTAGACATGTTAAAATAAGAGCTCTGCAGTTTCAAGTGCAGTGAGAAACAAGGGCAGTTGTATCAGCATTATAGAATGAGAAAAGCGGTCTAGGATAACCAGGATTGTCTTATTGCCAAGGGATTCAGGAAGATCCATGATAAAGTCCAGGGCTATGAGACCATGGGCGTTGAGGGGAGGGCAGTGGCATGAGCTTCCTGTTGGGGAGGTTGTGAGGTACCTTGGTTTGGGCACAGGATGAACATGACACAACATCCTCATGGATGTCTCTCAACATGTTGGGCCACCAGTACTTGTCAGGGTTCATGTCTTGGTGATTTCTCTATCTATGTCCCAACTGATGGCATTCACAAAGCAGGATGATGGCAAGATGGGTTAGACTTCTGATTTGGTTTTACTGACAGAATGCATATGAGGCAGGGCATCAGTATTAGTGTTTTTGGACCCAAGATGGTAAGATAGAGTGAAATTGAAATGAGCGAAAAAGAGTGACTCTCAGGCTTGGCGGGGGTTTAAGTGCTTATTAGTACCTAGATACTCCAGGTTCTTATGATCAGTCAGGACTGTGAATGGGTGTGTTGCTTCCTCTAGTTAGTGTCGCCATTCTTCTAGTGTGAGCTTGACCGCCAATAATTCACGATTGCCTATATCATAGTTGTGTTTGGCTGGGGAGAGTTTTTGGGAAAAAAGGTCACAGGACATAACTCGGGTTTCTCCTCAGAATGTTATGTCAGAACAGCCCCCACTCCAGTCTCTGAAGCATCTACTTCAACTATAAAGGGTTTTCTTGGGCCTGGATGACTTCGAATTGGTGCTGTAGTGAATGCAGTTTTGAGTTTGTAAAATACCTCCTCTGCTGCATGGTTCAATTGAATTTTCTTGGGATTAGCCTTCAGGAGTGTGGTGAGTGATGCAATGACACTGAAATTCTTGTCTGTGAAAATTAGCAAATCCTAAAAAGTGTTGGAGGTCCTTCACAGTGTGAATGGGCCCTTCCATGACTGCTCTTAACTTCTTGTTATCCATTTGTATGCCCTGTGGGCTAATAACATATCCCAGGAAGAAGATGGTGGAAACATGGAACAAGCATTTTTCACTTTTAACGTACAACTGATGCTTCAGAAGTTGTGACAACACTGCCGATACCTTGTCTATATGGCTCTTGAGAGTGGGGGAGTAAATGTGGATATCGTCAATGTAAGCAATGATAAATTTCCCCAGCATTTCCCTCAGTACATTGTTGATGTAACACTGGAAGACTGAGGAGGCACTAGAAAGTCCATACGGCATGACCAAGTATTTGTGGTGGCCTGAGGGTGTGCTGAAAGCCATCTTCCGTTCATCTCCTTCTCTGATTCATATTAAATTGTACATGCAGCACAGATCCAGTTTGGTAAAAATGTGAGCAGTGCATAACTGTTCTAATGATGAGGGAACTAGTGGCAGCGGGTATAGGTATTTCTCAGATACCTGATTTAGCCCTCGGTAATCAATGCTTGGTCACAGTTCCCTGCCTTTCTTTTTCATGAAGAAGAATTCATCCAAGGCCAGGAATTTAGATGGTCAGATGTATCTCTGTTGGAGTGCTTCTCTAATGTAATCCTCCATGGCTTTCTGTTCCGCAATGGATAGTGGATACAAATGGCCACATGGAGGAGAGGCACTGGGAAGTAAATCTATAAAGCAGTAGTAAGGGCGATGTGGAGGTAAGCCTCTGGCTTTGGCTTTACTGAAAACATCTTTGAGGTTGCAGTATTCTTCTAGTATGTATACTGGTGACTCTGGGTCAGGGGTCTCTACTGACATGCTAGTGAGGGTTTTACATGGGTGTACTAAACACCAGTGGAGGCAATGATGAGACCACTGAATGATTTCTTTATCCATCCATGACATACGTAAGTGGGTAATAGAGTATCAGTCAGGGTAGGCCTAGGATGATTGGGTGTTTCCTTCTGTTTGTGACATAAAATAGGATGGTTTCTTTGTGCATAGTGTGTGAAAAAGTGTGAAAAAGGAGAGGTTCACTGCTTAGGGTGACATTCCCCGTGCCCATAGGGCTTCTGTTTTACAGGTAGGTGAAGTCGGCATGCAGTGGCTGTAAGGATAAAAACAGATCCTAAGTGTATGATTTGCATTTGTAAGGAAAAGGATTGTAAAGGAAAAGATGTCTTGAGACCAACTGGAGAGGTGCATGGAGATGTGGATGCCTCCTCCCACTTGTTGGTGGTCTTCCTCCGTGAAGGACACTGGGCTATGGAGTGATTAGGCTCACTACAATAAAAACATAGCTTATCCTGACATTGGTGCTTTCTCTCTGTGAGGCTTAGGGTACAGCCCACCTACATGGGCTCTGAAACTTCCAAGGTCTTGTCCTGGAGATATGTAGATGTAAGAATTCTGTTACCATACACTAACTACCAGAGCATTTCAGTATTGAGGCCTCGACGGAATGCAGCTTTTAACACAACATCATTCAATCCACTTTCTGCGGCTAGCTAGAGGCTGTATTCTGCAGCCCCTTTTCTCCCCTGTTTGACAGCGAGCAGTTGTTCTCCAATTTCCTTCCCCTCCACAGCATGATCAAATACTCGACAAAACAGGGCTATAAATCATTTATAAGAAGCTACTGGCTCACCTCCTTGTTCCCACACTGCTGTGGCCCAAGCAAGAGTCTTACCAGAGATAAGTCGGATGAATTAAGCAAGCTTGGATTGATCTGAGATTCCCTCTTGTTCTGTGAAGTAGAGAGAGCATTGCAGGAGGAATCCCCGGCATTGAGTAGGATCACCTGAAAATTTGTCAGGATGTGAAGTGGGCAGGTGCACTGTGGTACTGGGAGAAGGTGGGTTTGCAGCCTGCCCCATGAAGTGTCCCTGTCCCATCACTAGTGTCACCACTTGCTTAGAATGATGATCAGATTATAGATGAATGCAATTCCACACTGGAACAGTTGATGGCAGTAATGCACAAAACAGGAATGTCTACCATTAATAAAACCCAGCAGACAGATAAGTGCACACACTTCTCACACCACTGTGCTCCATTCACTGTTAACTGCTCACTTCTGAAAAAAATTTGCTGTTATTTACAGTATAGGGGAATCAAGACAAACCATAAGTAAAGTTAACTTAACTTTAAAACAGTAAACTGAGAATTAAGAGTGCACTTATTGCCAGTGTGCTGCCGTTGTGTTGCTCAGTTTAATCTCATATCTGCAGTCTCATATAAAAGACACTAATCTCACTCCATAGGTTTAACATTGTGGATTATTTTGAGTGGGGGGACACATGGCCCTCTCACCTGCAGTACAGATTTTTCTGTAAAGTTCATCATTGTGTATATCAATGACATGTTGATTTACATTACAAAGAAACATATATTAATCATGTCAGAAATGTTCTGGCTCATCTCCATAAAAACTGTCTCATTTTAGGATATATATTCAGTCCAGACAGAGTGTTCATGCACCAAGACAGGTTCATGGCAGTCAAGAACTTGCCCATTCCCCCCACCATTAAGAAGCTTCAGAGGTTCTTGGGGTTTTCCAACTCTTATAGGAGATTAATCAGGGGCTTTAGTTCCATTGCTGCACTCCTAATGTCATTGCTCAAGAAAGGGCCAAAAAACTCCAATGGAAACCTTCTGCTCACCAAGCCTTTTAACGCCACAAGAGGGTGAAACATTTTAGTACCCATCATAAAACACCTTAATCCTTCCAGACCTTTCATAGTCTAAGTGGATGCCTCAGCACCAGGTGTTTTTTGTGAAAAAGAAGTTTTATGAAAAATGAAAGCTTCATCCAGTGGCCTTTTTTCATGGACAATATATCCAGCAGACCTCAATTATGATATCTGAAACAGGAATCTGCTTGCTGTTAAACTGGCCCTGGATGACTGGTGTCACTGGCTGGAGGGGGTGCTTCACCTGTTAATCTACACTCACCATAAGAAACTTGAATATATCAAAATTGCCAAATGTTTAAACTCACACCAAGCACACTGAGCCTTGTTTTTTCAACCAATTCCAATTCACCCTCTCATACCACCCAGGTTCCATGAACACCAAAGCAGATCTCAAGGGAACTCAGAAGGATGGATCTTAGCACAGTTGTGTTTTGTGTGGGTGCTAACCTTGGAATACAACAGGACACTAACAATATTCCTGAACAAAGAATTCCCACTCAACATCCGGTCGGCAGGAAGTATGTACCATCCTATGACTGCGGCTACTGGGAATACAGGCATTGACAAAACTCATCTGCTCTTACATTGTAAATACTGCTGGCCCCAGATGTTCTCTGTTATCCATAATTTCATCTCTTGAACACTCTTGTGTTCAAGCTAAAGTTCCTAGAACTTTGCCAGCTGGAAACCTACTCTTATTGCCCATGCCACAGAAACCTTGGTAGCACACAACCATTGACTTTGTCGCTGGTCTTCCCCTGTCTCAAGAAAACGGTCATCATGATTATCATAGACCATTTCTTTAGTTCTTTCTATCTGATCTCTCTCCCTGGCCTTCTGGTGGCCATGGTTGAAGACAGGCAGACACTGGACAGACTTGTCTTGGGCAATTAGCATATCCTCTAAACATTTAGAATGCAACATTTAACATTTAGATTAGATTTAACATTTGGATTTAGATTTAACATTTAGGGTTACATTTAACATTTAGATTTAATGTTTAGATTTAACATTTAACCTGCATGTATTAGTGAAGTTTAGCACTGTTTTTTATATGGGTCATAATATATTGTATTGTTTTGTTGCGCTGCTTATTTCTAACGATTTGTGCAAAAATGCTACCGTAGCACAAATAAATGCTGCCAATAGCAGACGATAAACTTAATATTAGGTGCAGCCCTTAATCAAACCTTAAAATTAACACTAAGACTTAAAGCTTAAAGTTAACCCTAAAATCTATGTTCATACTGCCATGCTGAAGTGACTCAAATCTGTTTTTTTTTGTTTTAATGTAACCTTTACAAATCAGATTTGAGTCATTTTCAAATGTGGCCCTAAATCTGATACATGTACAATTTGCGGCCATGTGACGTGAATGAGAATGCTCAGATCAGAATTTGTGTGGCTTTTTGCCTATACACATGTGCTGAGCACCATCGTCATCATCCAGCACAATGTTTGGTCCATTTGTGCTACCTATCAAGATATGCTACTTAGCAGTTCATGTTAGGTTTAAAGTTAAGGTATTAGGGTTAACTTTAAGTTTTACCTGTGTGAGTAGGGAACCAGGAACAACACCAAAGATGCTGAAGACATGGATTAAGAAAGCCGAGTGTGGCACTTATTTACAGACAGGTGTGCAGGTATGCAAGGTAAGACCTGATGCTTGGTAGGCAGACGGTGAGGCTGCATAGCCTCAGGATTCACAACTGTTAGGGTTAAAGTTAGGGTTTGGCTAAAGGCTACAGATAAAATTGAGTTTATTTTCTGTTATTGGCAGCATTTATTTGTGAATACAGTACAGAAGAAGAGCTACTGTTTGCTGTCTCCAAAGCAAAAAGTTATGCATACATTAGCTACTAGCATGTCCATTTTGTCTTTTTTAATACCATGAGTCATCTCACAAATGTGTTTTTGTTGTTGGTGATGCAGTTGACTTGTGCAAAATTGTATCACTGCGCTCATGCATGCTGTTTTGGAGGACAGCCTCATTCTAATTAAAGTCAGCTACAGCTCACTTGTAATTATGAATGTGAACCATCGCGATAGGCAAATCCGATCTGAGCAAAAAATCGGAATTGTACAATGAGGATTGCAGTGTGAATGTAGCCAAAGTGACTCAATCTGATTTGAAAAGATCAGATCTGTGCCACATTAAGGCAAAAAATAAGATTTGAGTCACTTCAGCATGGCAATGTGAATGTAGCCATAGAAGTACGCTATTCCAGTCTGCACATGTTTTGTGGATTTGAAGGACTATGATTGTGTGTTCTTCTTTGTGGGGAGTACTGCAGGATTATGGGGCATTTACAGTGGTACTTGAAAGTTTGTGAACCCTTTAGAATTTTCTATATTTCAGTATGAATTAGACCAAAAACATTACCAGATTTGCACACAATTCCTAAAAGTAGATAAAGAGAAACCAATTAAGCAAGCAAGACAAAAATATTGAAAATGATCTAATATTATATCTGTAAGTAGCAAATGCATGTGAACCTCTAGGACTAGAAGTTAATTTGAAGGTGAAATAAAGTCAGGTGTTTTCAATCTATATTTAAGGTATTTTTTAATTTTCCTTTGATTTTCTCCCTAATTTTTAGCCATGGCCAATTCCGTGATGCTGCTTTTATTTATTTCAGTAGCCTAGGTGGTGACATGCTGCTTTTAACATTGGTGGTCCAGATTGACAATACAAGTAAATCAGCAAATAAAACAGCAGAATGTTCTGAGATCACTGGGTCAAACTGGTTGGTATTATTACTGTGACTGGTTATAGTTCTGTGTGAAATGAAATGTGTGAAAAGTGTCAAAGAACATTAGTTGATGTTAGACTTTCTAAGCTATTATATTAGTCTGCTTGCCTACACAGTTGCCATCTAGCTAACATGGACTTTATTAGTTTAGTTAAAGTAATCACTATGTTCCTTATTCTGATGTGCATGTGCAGGTATGGACAGGCAAAATGCAGTTGCAGTTCAGAACTTTAATATAAAACTCACAGATCAACAAATGCAAATCAGTAATCCAAGAACAAGTTCAAAATACAAAGGATCAACAGAGCAGCAAACAACTATTAAGTAAAAAAAAAAACAGCAGTAGCAGATATGAGGACTGAAACTATTGTTTGTCAGAGAGTATGTGTGTGAGTGAGTATATGAAGAGTCTATGGCAGGGGTGTCAAATCTGTCTGTAAAGGGCCAGTATAGGTGCAGGTTTTCATTTCAATCAAGCAGGAGCCACACCTGATTTCACTTGTTAATCAGTTGATCTTGGGTCACAGGTACTCAAGTGTGGCCTCTGCTTGGTTGGAATGAAAACCTGCACCCACATAGGCCCTTTGCGAATAGGTTCTGGCCTAGAACTATATGCCACCACACCGAACTTTTGTCTAGATGAGGGTATGGGCAGAAACTCAGGCATAGAGGCAGACTGGGCACAGTAGAACTGGAGCAAGCTCAGTGGCCACGACTGGAACTGCAGCAGGCTTGGTGGCCGCTCCTGGAACTGGAGCAGTCTCTGTGAGTGCGACTGGAACTGGAGAAGGCTTTGTGAGCATGACAGAACCTGGAACAAGTTCTGAGAGTGTGACAGGAACAATAACAGGCTCTGAGAGCACGACAGGAATAGGAGCAGAGACAGGAACAGGCTCTGACTGACTGTTTTTGGAAAAGGCACTGTGACTTTCACTGAAACAGGCGCTGTAACTTGTGTGGGAACAGACGCTATGGCTGGGACAGAAACATGTTCAGTGACTGTGACTGGAACTGGAATCAAAACAGGAACAGGCTCTGTGACTGGAACTGGAGCGGGTTCCATGACTGACAGTCTCTGTGATGTTTAGAGGAACAGTTTGTGACATTTAGAGGAATAGTCTCTGTGACCTTGATGGGAACAGTCTCTGTGACCTTGACCGGAACAGTCTCTGTGATTTGAGCTATAACTGTTACTGGAACAGGAGCAAGAGTGAGCTTCGTGACAGTGACTGCTGCTGGAACAGGATCAGGAGCAGACTCCTTGACAGTGACAGGCTCTGTAACTATGACAGAGGCAGGTTCTGTAACCTGGACAGGAAGAGGAACAGTAACTTGAACAGTCCTTGAGGCTTGGACCAGATCAGGTGCTTTAGCTTGTGCTGGAACTTGTTCTGTAGCTTGGACTGGAACTTTTCTTGTAGCTTGAGCTAGAACTTGTTCTGTAGCTTGAGCTGGAACAGGCTGTGCAGCCTTTACTGGAACTTGTTCAGTGACCTTGACTGGAACAGGCTCTGTGACTTGTACTGGAATAGACTCGGAGATGTGTACTGGAACAGGCCCTGAGACGTGTATGGAAACAGGCACTGTGACGAGTCCTGGAACAGTCTCTGTGGCCTCGGCGTGAAGAGTCTTTGTGGCTTGGATAGGAGCAGGCTCTGGTTCTGTCATGGTGAACTGAACAGGAGCAGGTCCTGGCTCTGGCCCAGTGAACTGGACAGAAGTGGGCTCTGGCTCTGGCCCAGTGACTTGGACAGAGACAGGAACAGAAATAAGCTCCATGTGAGTGGCTGTGGCTTGAACAGGAGAGAGAATAATAACAGGAACAGTAGCAGGTTCCGTGTGAGCGAACTTGGTTGGAACAGGAGCGGGCTCCGTGAGAGCGACTGGAACAGGAATAGGCTTTGTGTGAGCGACTTTGGCGGGAACTGGAGTGGGAATAGGAACAGGAACAGACTCTGGGTGAGCAACTTTGGTTGGAACAGAAGCAGAACTAGGAACAGGAACAGGCTCTGTGTGAGCAACTTTGGCTGGAACAGGAGTGGAACTAGGAACTGGACCAGGAGCGGGCTCCAGGAGAGTGACTGTGACTGCAGCGGATTCTGACCCTTGTGTCAGCTCAGACTTGGGTTCAGGCGTAGTCATGGTCAAATGCTCAGGAGAAGACTTGGACTCTGGAATAGATTTGGACTCCGGCGTGGACTTGGACTCTGGTGTGGACTTTGACGCTGATCTGGAATTGGACTTTGGCACGGTCATGGACTCTGAGGGATCCTCAAAGCCGGGCGGGGGAGCATCAACATAATCCATAAAGCTTGGAGAAGGGGCAACGACATAATACTCAAAGCCTGTAACATGCACTAGAGCAATAACCTCCTTTTCAGACACTTGCGGAAGCTCAGGAGCAGTTGCCTCTTTTTCGGCCACTTGAGAAGGCTCTGGCGCAGTTGTCTCACTTTCCGCCACTTGAGGGGACTCTGGAGCAGTTGCCTCACTTACAGCCACTTGAGGGGGCTCTGGAGCGGTTGTCTCACTTTCCGCCACTCGAGGGGGCTCTGGAACAGTTGCCTCACTTACGGCCACTTGAGGGGGCTCTGGAGTGGTTGCCTCACTTTTGGCCACTTGAGGGGGCTCTGGAATGGTTGCCTCACTTTCGGTCACTTGAGGGGACTCTGGAGTGGTTGTCTCACTTTCGGCCACTTGAGGGGGCTCTGGAGCAGTTGCCTCATTTTTAGCCTTTGGAGGGGACTCTGGAGTGTTTACCTCCATCATAGAGGCATCATAGAACCACCCGAGTGCTTCACCAAAGTCTGTTGGATTTTGTAGAGAGGGGTGCTCCATGCTGATTATCTTCTCTGCGAACATACAGGTCCAGTGAGCCAATAAATCATGCAACTCACCTAGATGAGGTCTGAAGGCTTAGGTTCCACCAGACTCTCCCAAAACAATCGGCAGTGGATCAACAAAGTGGAGTTTCCTTTACCCCATCATAAGGCTCTGGTGGTTCCATCTCCCACTGTTGTAGAAACAGTTGTTGGTGGTCATAAAGACATCCTGGATCAATGGTAATCCCTGTCTTGGCGAAGCATTCTGTTACAACGTTCCTGCCGACGAGGCATGGCTGGACACAATCACAGGTTAGGAGATGGAGATAAGAGCAGAAATGTTTATTTAAACACAGTATGGCAGAGGTACAATGACAGCAGGCAGCATAGTAATCCAAAAAACAGACATAGGTTGAGTGATCAGCAAACAAAGTTAATTAGGCAGAGCAAAAGGCAAAATCCAAAAACCAGAAATCAAAAACGGGAAATAAGGCTCGGCAATAGCTACACGGAGGCTAAACTAATGCTTCTCAAAGTCATAGTGCACATGAGAGTCCTTATATACACTGTGTGAGTGGGAGAAGATTGGATGCACCTGCATCCACTCATCGATCACGTGATCTAGAGCCCGGGAGTGCGCTGGCCATCTTGGCTGGTGCATTCTTGGTGTAGTAGTCCACGTCTGTAGTTTGTCCCAGTATGAGAAAGTGTGTGTCTCTGTGCTATGTGCAATGGAGATTAACAAAAGCACAGCACGTGCGGTAGAGTTCACAAGGCTGCGCGCATGCAGCTGGGTGCGGATCATGACAAAGATTAGTAAATAGAATAGAAATATATATATATACACACACAGTGGATATAAAAAGTGTACACACCCTTGTTAAAATCCCAGGTTTTGGTGATGTAAAAAAATGAGACCACAATAAATCATTCCAAAACTTTTCCTACCTTTAGTGTGACCTATGTATGAACTGTACAATTCAATTAAAAAACAAACAAATCTGTTAGGGAAAAAATACAAAAAATATAAAACGTACAATAAGCTGGTTGCATAAGTGTGTACACCCTTAAACAAATATTTTGTTGAAGCACTTTTTGATTCAATTACAGCATTCACTCTTCTTGGGTACACACCTGTCATCAATTAAAGAGGCTCTGATTAACCTCAATAAAAGCTCAACTGTCCTAGTAAGATTTTCCTGGCATTTGCTCAGTTGCCTGCTACAGCAAAAGCCATGGTTTGCAGAGGGCTTACACAGCATCAAAGGGCTCTCATTGTTGAAAGGTATCAGTCAACAGAAGGGTACAAAAAAATTTCCACAGCAATGGCTATACCATGAAACACAGTGAAGACAGTCATCAAAAAGTGGAGAAAATATTGGACAACAGTGATGTTGCCAAGAACTGGACACCCCTCCAAAATTGATGAAAGGACAAGACAAAACTGGTCAGGGAGGCTGCCAAGAGACCTACAGCAACACGGAAGGAGCTGCAGGAATTTCTGGCAAGTACTGGTTGTGTACTACATATGTCAGCAACCTCCCATATTATCCATATGTCTGGACTATGGGGTAAGGCTGCAATCGGAAGCCTTTTCTTACAAAGAAAAACATCTGGGCCTGGCAAAAATTTGCAAGGAAATACATCAAGTCTCCCAAAACCATGTGGGAAAATGTTATGGTCTGATGAGACTAAGATTGAATTTTTTGGCCATAATTCCAAAAGGTACATTTGCCACAAAAAGAAAACTTCGCATCACCTAAAGGACACCATACCCACGGTGAAGCATGGTGGTGGCTGTAAATCTGGCCCAGAAGCTTCAGGTGTCTGCAAGAAAGCTGAAGAGGAATTTTACTTTTCAACATGACAATGACCCCAAGCATACATCCAAATCAACAAAAGAATGGCTTCACCAGAAGAAAATTAAAGTTTTGTAATGGCCCAGCCAAAGCCCAGACTTAAATCCAATAGAAAAATGTGGGGTGACCTGAAGAGGGCTGTGCACAAGAGATACCCTCACAATCTGACAGATTTGGAGCACTTTTGCAAGGAAGAGTGGGCAAATATTGCCA
>JAQMYM010029660.1:0-19627 GCA_030014255.1 Parauchenoglanis ngamensis | reverse complement strand
CACTCTCTCACTCTCTCTCTCTCTCTCGCTCTCTCTCGCTCTCTCTCTCTCTCTCTCCCTCTCTCCCTCTCTCTCTCTCTCCCTCTGTCTCTCTCTCTCTCTCTCTCATATGCTTCATTAGATCTGATCTGACACCAAATTTAACACTTTGGACAAGTTTCTTTGTCACTTTTGAACATTTATTTTGCTTTTTCTGATGTAAATTTCCATAGAAACAGATGTACAGAGAGAAACTCTGCTCCCGAGCCGTAAGGACGAGGCCTGTGAGATGGATAGCACACACACGATGAGATTTGCATGAAGCTCTGTGGAACAGACCTGCCACATCTTCCTTCCACACAATCTCTCAAAACTGTCTCCGTCTCAGGCTGGAAGGAGGGAAGGAGCCTGACGGATGCTTCATTTTACTCGGAGACATCTTCCCTTTCTTCTTGTTCCTCCTGAATCCGAATCCCGTGTCTCTTCCTCATTAATCATGCCATACTAATTAACAGCATGCGTGTGTGTCTGTGTGTTCTTGATCATCCCTGAGCTCCAAGAGTGCAGCTGGGCCGAGCCGAGGGATCCAGACGAAGTAGAAAACGCAATCAAATGAGAACTGGGCCGAGGATTTAATAAGTGAAGTAATAAAGTCTTGGTGTCCCACAGGGTTCTCTTTCAGGCCCGCTTTAGTTTTCCTGTTATATCTGTTTGCAAAAATATTGATGATGATTAAATATATATGTAAAATGCATACATATGAACTGGATCAAGGTTTATGATGAAATCAAGTTTTGTGATCCCAAACTATTTATTTATTTATTTATTTATTTATTTTTTAAACAGAGAACAATAAACAATTTTTATGTTTTTGTCTTTTTTCAGTCAGACATTTTATCGGAAGCACTGAGGCTTTGGATTCGGTGTCTGATGTTCTGTTCCTGCCCGTGACTCCATCTGTTGGCGCAGTGTGTCCTCCAGCCTGGCATCGACCACACACACACACACACATACACACACACACACACACACACACATACACACACACACACACACACACATACACACACACACACACACATACACACACACACACACACATACACACACACACACACATACACACACACACACACGGAGGCACAGGCTTACTGCTCACGGAGCGCGCGCTGCTGCATGCACATCGACCGGAATCTGGAGGCGCGCGCGGTGCGATGATAAGTTGCACTCTGGGCACCAAAGAAAAGAAAATCTGTCACTGATCTGAATTTAAAAAAAAAAGGATTTAAATAAAGTAACTTTAAATACAATACTTAAATGTTTAACTACAAACGCCTAGAGGAGGATTTATAAACACCAGCATGACACAGGATTTATATTTATATTTATTTATATTTACGTCTGCTAACTGCTGTAAATAAAATCCTGCACATGAGGGTGTTTAAATCCTCCAGGTGTTTGCATTCAGTGTTTTATGAACACTTCAGTGCTGAAAAGTCTCTCTGAAGTGCAGGAATGTGTTTCACAGCTAATTGGATTTTTAACAGTTCACTTTAAAATGAATTTTGTTAGAGTTTTTTTTAAAACTCTTAATATATACACTTTATTTGTGGCATTTGTGTACCTGGAGTGTTTATATCATTCAGGTGTTTGATGGCTGAACACATGCAGGTGATTTTAGATTAAAATGCTTTAGATATGTTACAGTCTGGTCATGTTGGGGAAAGTGTCTCAGTGCTGAAATTATTTTAGTGTTGAAGTGCCTTCAGTGTTAATGTGGGAAACACTTCAGGTGTTTGTTTTCTGGATTTAAATCAGTAGTAGTGTTTTAGTATTTTAGATTTAGTGGCTCTGGTGTTTTAGAGATTATTTGGATGTGTTAATGTGTTATAATGGATGGCTCTAGATGGTGTTCTTTTTTTAAAAAAAAAGGTTTGGTCCGTTACACTGCAATACTTCTGGTGTTTAAATGCAGTGTATGCTGTTTAGGTATTTGAATGTAATTGGAGTCTTTATTTGTTTTCATTTAACATAGTTTAGATGAAGATATTTTTCTCATGATAACCCTAATCTGGTTGGTGTTTGGATGTAGGAGATGTTGGATGTTTTCTTGCGCAAAGATGTGCAAGATTTGTAGTGTTTTAAAATCATCAGTGTTAATATGGTGATGACACTTTGTGTTTATTGCAATTTTTAGAAGTTTTATTATTTGGCTGTTTGAATGTGTTCCATAAAACAAGATGAGGTTTTAGATGGTGTTTTGTTTAAAATACTGTTGGCCTTTAATTACTTAGCTTTAAATGTTTTTGGTGTTTAACTGCTTTTTGTATTTAATGGATATTTTGCACAGTTTATTGGTTTGGATTTTGCTGCTTAAATGTGATTTATTTTCAGGTTTTTTAAATCTTTGAGAGTGTTTCAGTGCAGAAAGATTTTTACTGTTTAAACACTTCAGTGTTTATTTAGTGGTGAGACTTTGTGTTTATTAGCTGTGTGGCTTATAAATACTTCTTGGTCTGCAAATAATTCAGCTGTAATATTTAATGTTGTGAGTGTTTTGTGTTTGGAGTGCTCTCAGGGTGTCAGTACAATCATGATTTTAAATCATGCGATTTTCTGAGGTGTTTTCCGTTTTTAATGTAGGTGTTTTTTTCCCAGGAACATTATTAAAGCTGAAACTGAAAGCGTCTCAGAGTTATCCGAGCGACTCGTTCCCATCTGCGGCATTTAAAGCACTTTCAGATTTATATAGCGAGTGTGTGTGTGAGTGAGTGTGAGTGAGTGTGTGTGAGTGAGTGTGTGTGAGTGAGTGAGTGTGTGTGAGTGTGTGTGTGTGTGTGTGTGTGTGTGTGTGTGTGTGAGTGTGAGTGAGTGTGAGTGTGTGTGTGTGTGTGTGAGTGTGAGTGTGAGTGAGTGTGAGTGAGTGTGTGTGAGTGTGTGTGTGTGTGTGAGTGTGTGAGTGTGAGTGTGTGTGTGTGTGTGTGTAAGAGAGTCTGGAGGTATTAAAGGTTTTAAAATGGAATCATTAGTGTGTAAATGCAGGAGTGAACCTGCTTTAGTGTTTAAATCTAGTGGATTTTAAGCACTTTATATAATCAGAGACGAAATCAGTCGGTGTTTAAACGCAGTAGTATTTAAATGTGCTGATTGTGTTTCACACCTCACTGCCTTTAAAATCCTTTAGTTATTTATTTTAAAAATATTTCCGGATTACATTCTTAATCTCGGGTCTGAACTCTGAGCATTTTTATGTTTCTAAATATTTCACATTTTTACCTGATTTGAGCTTTAATATTTCTCTTTCACTGTTTTATGTGTATATTTTTAAAACCACTTTTAAGTTCAGACAGTGAAAACACACACACACACACTGTGCAGGGGAACACACATGGACATGTGACCAGACAGGAAGTGATGCTCAGCAGCTGTAGTGCATCAACAGATTTATGTGTTAATGTAAAAATGTTAATGTGTGTGTATGTAGGGGTTTATTGTAGTCAGATTACAGCTTTACTCAATTGTTCTCCTACAATTCTCAGAGCCACATGCCAATAATACAAAATTATACACACTGAGGTAATTACACACACACACGCACGCATGCACGCACGCACGCACGCACACACACACACTTTACATTATCCATTGAGATCTATGAATGTCAATACACTCATCATTATTTTGATCATCATATTAAAATGTGTCATATGATCACTCATAAGTGACGTTTTCAACAGAATGATTTATGGATCTATAAAGATATAATTGATGTATATTTTGTTGAAACACATTTCAGGTCTTTAACTGTTTATTTGTTCAGTGTCTGAAGAGCTGAAAAGCAATTTTTAATGTTTATTCAGTTCAAGAAAATTTTTGTGAAGTAAGCCTGCTCTGAAAGGTTCTCTGTAGAACCAGGAATAAGTATTCTTTTCAGTCTAAATGATCGTCATCATGTCTATCACCAGCAGCTTCTTATTGTACAGCCAGTCTGTGCGATCACAGAACCTCTGACCTGTAGAATGCTTGTGGGATCATTTAGAACCACTGGATTAGAACCCATAAACTCCAGCTGTGTTCTGCTCGGCTTCTGGAACTGGTAATTATTCATGTGTAATTTCACCTCATCTCACGTTAATAACAGAAGCGTGTCCTTCAGGTGAGGGTTCCACAGCTGTCCTGAAGTTCAGTGCTTTTTGGTTTCCAGCAGATACTCATTTCTCAGATGCAGCTCTGATCTGTAACATCTTTTCATGTTTTATTTATGTCTTTTGTACGCTTTTCTGGTCACGAGCTTCAGAATCGTCAAGGCTGTGATCTGATTGGTTCTCTGCAGTCACCATGCCTCACTGTTGCACTTCTCAGCTGGGAAACCACCATGATGAGCTTATCAGAGTTACACACAGGCTCTGAATTAACATCCACAGTGTTAACACAGAGTGGTTTTATGTTTAAAATAGTAAACATGATTGGTCAGTTGCAGGTCAGTCAGATGACCACTTCCTGTGAAAGTGGATGGGTCTCAGTTACAATTATTCACAAAATAAAACAGACTATAGTGAAAGTTATGAGACTAGATAAAAAAAAACAACAACTAAGAATAATGACAATCTAATCTAATATAGAAGGTGAAATAAATATCTTACAGCAGGAACACTGATTTATGATCTCATTTGTTTGTTTATTGTGTGTTGTACAGGTTTCGTATATATTCTGTTTGATATAAACATTACATCATGGTAAATTGCATCTTGATACTCTTTTCTGAGTTATTGCAGTTATTATTATTATTATTATTTTTATTTTTGATTATTATTATTATTATTATTTTCTATTATTATTATTTTCCTAATTAATTAAAATGTAAATATATTTACTACAAGCTCTGATTGGAAGCAGATTAGATGTTCTACTTTTCTTTGATATATTTCAACTTTAAAATGCAAAAGGAAATTGTACAGATTAAAAACCCATCCTTTTCAGGTGATTAAATCATTATTTTTGCCTTTACAATGTATCGTATTAATGTAATAGAATCACACTAGGACATTACTGTCATTCTGTATGTTTGCAGCTGTGTAGCTTTAGCGACATGCTAGCTAGGCTACAACATCGTAACTATGGTAATCGTAGTTAAGCCCACCCCCTGGTGACCAGTGTAGAGAGATCCGTGTGAGAGTTGCAGGTTCATTATTGTAACTGTGCGAGACACAGTGAGGTCTGATGGGGGGAAAACCCTCATATTTATTAAAACATTACATTTCACCCTGAAAGATGCCTCACTTTTTTCCTCCAGTTTTTCCTGTTTTTCACAGACACACTCGTTCATTCTCGCCTCGCTGAACAGAATTATGGGATTGTCTTCTTCTCCTTCCTCAAATTTGTCCAGCTGTCTGCTTAGTGCCATAGGCTTCATCTCTCTCTGTCCTAAACCCTGCTGTGATCCTGACTCCAGATGGGAGGGAGGGAGGAATGTTGGGTGGGGGCAGGGAGGGAGAGAGGGAGGGAGGGAGAGAGGAGATGTGAATATGGCTGGTTGAACGGGAAGGTTGGAAGTCAGTTGAAAACCTGCATCTCATTTCAGCCATTGGCTCCAACCTATCTGGCCAGAGTTCAGTCCATGCAGCGTAAAACTGAGGTTAAAACTCGCAGGTTCTAGCGAAGCTTTTTAGACATCTTTCACAGGAACATGGAGTTGTGGACAGTCCATCTGTCCTGGCTCGGAGACGTCACCACATGTTGATCCCACTCGGACAACAACGTGACGGTAAGACACACTACATGGCCAAATGTTTGTGAGCATCTGAACATTGAACCCATATGTACTTCTGAACATCCCATTCAGGATTTAGTCCCTGCTTTGCTGTTATAACAACCTCCACTTTCTGGGAAGGCTTTCCACTAGATTCTGGAACGTGGATGAGCTCATTCAGTTCGCGAGATCAGACGCCGGTGTCTGGTGAGGAGGCAGGGCTCCAGACTGCGACCATTTAGTCACAACGAGCGACCATCTTCGGACACCGCATGACAAGATTTTATAACTAGGCACACCAGTGCGACTTGCAAATATGCCCCCCATTCAACATTGTTTTTTAAAATCGTCGTTGTATATCATGCATCACACGAGGTGTGTGCGCGCGAGTGCAAGAAAGAGTGATTGAAGCAGAGAGCTGAGGTTGTTTGGGGGCAAAATTCATCTGGTCGGCGAATAACCGGAAGGGACATTGCACGATGGTGCTGCAGGGCAAACTCGATGAAAACAAACAGCTGTCAAAAGCAGAAACTGCAGAGAGAGAGTATCGTTTCCTCTATATTTACACGGGAGTGACACGAGACACACAAACAGGTTGCAGGAGGCTGGATGCTGTTCATTCTCCATGATGGCAACAACGCAAGTGACTGCAGAACTGCTAAATGGAAAAGAGACATTCTGAATCGTGACGGACAGCGACTGCGGACGGGAGTGAAGGCCGTAACAGCCGGACTTTGAGCTCATTAGCACCATCACGCTAGTCATCGAACATGACGCGAGCTAGCTAGTAAGCTACTTCGCTCGTTACCGAACACAATCATGACACTCGCTAAATTACGTTCCGTGCTGATTTCACTGACTCCGACTAATGTCCATAAACCCCATAATAGCGTCAAGTCATATTTTTTTTACTACATGGACATTTATTAAGTTGATAATTTTTTTTATTTAAAATAAGTCTGCTGCAGGCAGAGTGCAGATCTTCAGGCAGACGCCGGTGTTAAAAACGTTCATGCGAGTTCAGCAATTCGGGCTCATTTGTTATTATTATTATTTTTGTTTTATTGCATCACATGCAGAAAAAGCAACAATATGATATCGCCGTTATACATCCAACAGGTTATGTTTAATTATCTCCGCTCAGTGACTGTATAAATCATTTATACGGCCGATGTCTCCGCCAGGATATTTTCAGAGTTGCCAAGCCACTGCTGGATACGACGTCACACCGACTGGACCAACAGGAGCGAATTTGCCGAGGCAAGTGAAATTGAAATGGTGAATTCTCTACATGCAAATTTAAAAAAAAAAAAAAAAAAAGACGCGAGAACCAGCCGGTTCAGCATGGGACATGTTTGGTGGGTGGCGTTCTCTAGAAAGGTGGGAGTAACAAACAGTTAATCGAATTAAGTGGCAATTTGTACTGGTGCTCCTGAGAGTTCCAGTAAGGAGCACCAGTGCTGCTAGTGGAGAAGTTCTGGGAGGCCTGGTGTGCAGTCCATTCCACGGGTGTTCGGTGGGGTTGAGGTCAGGGCTCTGTGCAGGCCACTCAGGTTCTTGCAAACTTTGGGCCATCAAGGAAGAAGAATGATGTCCGATGCCTTCTCCTCAGGTGGGGAGAGCAACTGGGATTTATTGTATTCTGGAGATCCTGAGTATTCATGTAGCCTTCAGTGTCTGCTTCATGTCTTGTCGATCTTGGTCAATTTTTCAACGATGCATAACGCATTCGAGGACTTGCGCGCTTTGGAGCTGCATGTCCCCTCCTGTGGTGTCTGCACAGTGGTGTCCCAGATCTGGGACAGGTTTGGCAAGCCTCAGGTGGATCCCCAAACTTATCATTTCTCAAGTATGAAATAGAACGCTTGTTATATGTTTGCAACTTTGGTTTGATCAACCCCAGATAACTGCTAGTCATTCAGAACCACTGCCAAGCTGGCATGAAACCTGTGAGAAGGTTCCAGAGAACGATGGCTTCGCCATGGCATTTATTTCAAAGACTGTGTGGGAAGGTCTCAGCACTCGCATACACTTGCACAACAGTGTGCCCAGTTGATTCCCAGCTGGAGCACTGACTTAACACAAATTCAAAAGGACAAGTCTTGATTAAGCATTTGCGGAAATGCGAAGGAACGTTTGTTATATACGGATTTGATCGGCGATACAGACTGCACACTCCTACTCATCCAGGCTTCAAACTCCCACTGGGATCTCACCTCACCCAGCTTGCATCTTGTCTGGTATAAACAAGGAAATGTGATGCATTAATTACCATGAATTAGTTCTTAGTTAGGACACAAAATAAACAGTGACCTGATCTTATCTAAAAGCGCCAAATGACTGGTAAATTGCGGACAGCATTTTACACATTCTTGAACTTTGTCTGAAACTCAATGCAGTCAAATCTGGCTCGATGCTGGGACTGTTTTAGCAAATAATTAGTGAGGGATGTAAAACCAGAAGAAAACTGGGGTTGGAAAGAGACAAAAACCAAAACTCGGACAAATCAATAGCTTGGGAATCCAACACAAGCCGATCGATTTCATGTCAGAATTATTAGATTTCAAATCGTATATGCTAACCAGCATGCATGAATGACCGTCATATGTCCCTCCCCCATTATTCTCCCGAATCTGGTCACCTCCCAGCTCTCCCAATTACACAACAGCTACCAACTTGGTAGCGCGATGCCAACGCAGCCTTCCTCCGAGACAGGCGAATCCAGCCAGCTGCACTTTTCTACGTCACAGAGCAGCAAAAAACAATCCGAGGAAAGCTCTATTTGCCCTCCTTTTCATACATGATCTCACCGATGCCCTCTGTTGGCTAATATCGCCGTGACTGACATGGAGAGAGAGTATTCCATCCCTCCCACCAAGAAAGCACGAACAATTTGCTTCCTGGGCTGCTGTGGCGCGTCATACAAGTCAGATATAGGGGTCACCTCTTGGTTAAACAAAGATAAAATCAAGACTCGAGTATCTTTTCTATGTGGCTTGAAGACAGAAACCCACAGCTGGAAGACCTGTTGAATTTCTTGTGCCGCAAACACAATGTGCTTCATTATAAATTGAGCTAAAAGGGGACTTGAATTTATCCCTTAGTCTATATTAATGCACTTAACTAGCAAACTAGCTCACCACATATTAGTCTGGTCAATAAGGTCCAATAAACCAACTAAGCTCCTCACCACCACATCTGGAATTGTGTCATCCTCTATTACTGAAAACCAAGATTGACCGACACTCACACGGACATCTGACCTTCACAATTTCACCGTGATGGACCGATCTTACACTGAGGAGCGGTCTTAAAACGAGAAACCTTTGTGCTGAAAAAAGAAAGCGAGATAATAAGAAAACAAAGCAATGGTTCGCTTCCACAAGTCTATACACGTTCCGAGGAATGCAGAAGACGCCAGACGCAACGTAATGCGCGTACATGAAAGGAGGAGATTCATTACTTTGCTCTGTTTCAGTCTCGGCCTAAGCTTAGCTCTACAAAACGGCATTACGCTCCTGAACATATACAGACATTAGCTGTGCTTTGTTGGCACACGGACTTTCACTGATGTAAATACACTTGTGGAACCCCGATAGAGCGCGCGTGAATTCATAGTGGGCCACATGGAGCTTGAGCAGAAATGATGTGTAAATATTTGAGTATACTACACTAACCCTGATGCAGTAGTGACAGTATTCGCTTGGTTAAATTGAAACATTAACCCGAGGCTTAAAAGGAAGTGCTCTCGGACACAACAGAAGTAGGTCTGAAGTACACTTTACTCAAGTAGATGAAAAATACAAGCGCAGCTTTGTGGATTTGACCTCCATCATTAGTTGCACGCAAACTGCTGAGTCATGCGTCTGTGCAGAACGGGCGTAGCGTCTCTCCGCGGCGTGCGCAGTGTGTAGTGGAAGTGTTTAGCTACAGCATGTTTGACATGAAGATTAAAAAAAAAATGTTCAGCATTAAGATAGTCAGTTTATTGCTCAACGTTTTTATTACTCTCTCCCACCATCTCTCTCCACCTCTGTGCATCATCTCGCTTTCTCCATCTCAATCCTTTCTTTCTTTCTTCCTCTATCGGACTCTTTCCCTCATCTCTATCGGTCTTTACTTCTCCTTCGGTCTCTTTCTCGATCCTCCTTCCTCCGTCTGCCGGTCTTTCCTTCGGCCTCCATCTGCCCGTCTTTCTTTATTTCGTCTGTCTTTGTGCCCATCTTTGTTTTTCTTTCTCCTCATTGTGGTCTCTCTTAATCCTGGTTATCCATCTGCCTTTCCTTCTCCATCTCAGTCTTTCTTTCTCCCAGCCTGTCTACCAATCTCCTCCCCAGCCAGCTTTCTTAATCCTTGTCCACCTGGCTGTCCTTCTCCTCCTCCACGCCTGCCTTTCCTTTCCTTTTCCTGCCGTCTTTCCTTTCCTACACACTTCCTTCCTCCCCTCCGGGTCAGTCTTTCCATCCATCCCATGCGGTTTTCCCCTCCAACTCCTGCTTCTTTCTCTCCATGTCTCTCAGGCTTTCTTTTTCCATGTCCGTCTATCTTTCTCCTCGTCCCTCAGTCTGTTTCTGCCCCTCTCTCGCAGACTTTTTCACCGGGTTTCCGTGTCCTTCTTCCTGTATGTGTCCCTCTCCCTCATTCCCCCAGACACACACACTCAAACCACCATAAGCTAAATTTCAGAGTAAAATAAGGCGGTGTGTGGAAACATTACGCTCACAATCCAAAATTAGAAGTGAAACATTCCAGTCATTTTGCACTCTTACATAATCAAGTGTGCACGTTTCTCCCTCTGTCCGAGCTCGAGCTTTAGCATCCTCCAGTCATTCACCGATCTTCACCATTGCGGTCATTTCCTCAGTGTACTGTGTGAGGAGAGCGTTTTCCTTCTAGCTGCATTTCAACTTTATTAAAACTCGAGACTTACTACAGCCTGGATGTTTGCGTCACTTTATGACTTTTCCTTTAGTGTGGAATTAGTATTCGGGTTTGTGTGTAAAGGCACAGGATATGAAGACTTTGGAATTTCTGGCAGAAAAGTTAATCTGGCAAGCTAAAACTAGTTAGGAGAAATATTTTATAACATGGGTTGCACTGTAGTCTTCCTCCACGGTGCTGATTAATGGAAAAGATTTCGAGGCTGTATCCCAAACCACACAACACACTGATGGTGTAGTTACATATTATTTAGTAAGGTAGTACACTTTAGGGCTGAATGATGAATTTAACCGCTTTCTCCAAGGCTGTCCACGTCTTTAAGCTCAAAGTAAAGTTTCTTCTAAAAACGCAGCAAAATAGGTAATAAGGCTGCTTCCCATTTTTTATACGACATGTTTAATATTAAACAAAACCTACCCTAAAGGACAAACTCCTCACCACCTGTTATTCACTACCAGATATAACACATTATCTGTTCATCCAGGGGAAAAAAAAGAAAGAAGCAGAAACTCCCGTTCTGTATCCCTTTTCCCTGTACAGCATTTCACTCTGCCTCCTGATTGGCTGTGGCTCCTGCCAATCACAGTGTAGCAAACGTCTTTTATGCCTGAAACTGGGGCTTTACGCGTGTGCTGAGCCCGGACAATCCTGTAACAGTAATTCACAGACATATTTGGGTGGGTTTCCATATAGCGTTCATCTCGATCAGGAAAGTGCTGGCAGGGTGCTGAGCAGCGCGTCATCAAAAAAGCGCTCCCATACTGCGTGTCGGTTTTGTTTCGATCACAACGGTATTTTAACAATCGATCACCACTAACCGCCGTGTGATTGGTTGCCTGAAAAGGAGCGGCAGTGATGACTCCGGTGTATTTTTTTTTTTTAAAGTTCAGCGAGTTTCAACTCCGAGCTGCCGCAAAAAAACCACGGTGGCGTGCTCTTTGAATACAAGCTGGCGGAAGAATTTTTTTCCTCTAGGCGGCTGCATGTGGAGGCATGCGCTCGCTCCTCATTGGGAACAATTGATAAAAGATGCTGGTGCTCATTTAAAAAAAAAAAAAAAAAAATTCCCTGGCTCAATCACACAAAAGAACAGTTTAATATGAAGCGAGTCATCCTAAACCCATCCTTTATCCATGAACATCAGAAAACTGAACCTTCGACACCACTATAATCCAGGAGGACTGGTGCAAATTTATGATGCCACATAATCTGCATCACATTAGCTAAACTAGCGATGGTCTTTCCACATTAGTGCTACTTCATTTATCTGCCCTTCCTATTTTCCCCTAAAAGCTGCAATAAAGATCGTTTAAAGAACGATTCATCCAGCAAAAGCTATTATTATTCAACACCTTTGCCGTTTGTTGCTAAAAGCGCCTTCGTGTTGGTTTCGTCTGAACTCCGTCTAACATAATAGCTCGTCTGTTGAAGGTCCTTGCCTTCAGCGAATATACTCATTTTCCACAGCAGTGCAGCAATTTGATCCTCCCACGTTTCCACCACACAGAGCTGTGTTTATGTAATAGGCATTGCTTATGCTTATTAACATGCGATAACCACGCTGTCATTACAAAAAGGGCCACTTCACGGAATTAAAAGCAGGCTCACGTACCGCCTTTCTGATATGATGAAGTGCTTATTTCCTAAAAAGTCATTTTTGATTTACATAACTGACCATCTTCCCAGTGAAATACCAAAAACAGACTGTTTTTCACTTCGAACTGAACACAAGCGTGACCACTTATACAGAAGTGAGTCTTATAATACCAGGGTTACAAAATAAACTTGTAACAAAGAATAGCCTTGTTCACTGGTGCAGGTTTGGAGTCAGTAAGCGCATCTGCACACTGTTTCAAGCTAACTTTACAGAGCAATAAAAATTCCTGACGTCATCGGGCTACAGCTCCAAAAGCAACAGGTTTCTGAAAATGGAGGAAACGTGTGTGTCAAAGAGCTGACTATTTTGCGGCTAATAAGTGCGCTGTGGCTCGAGTTTCAGCTATTTGTATTTAACAGCAAACCAAAAATCACACACACGCACCCAAAAAAAATAAATAAAATATCCGTAAACCGAACAGACAAAACAAAAAAACATCCAGGACCAAAAAAAACAAAAATATACTACAAACCAGACAAAAAAAAACAACAACAACAAAACTAAACAACCCACAACAAAGAAACACACAAAAGCAGTTCGCTCACAATCAAATGCAAATCTGGATTTTTTTTTTGTCCGACAATCGTTTAGACACGTCAGTTGTAGAGATTAGTCGTAAATAACTTTACTGAACCTAGCTCTCAGTAACTGATGAAAGCAATGCATCGTTGAAGGAGCGGCAATAAGATACAACGTCTATGAAAATCTGAGTCGTGTTTGACAACCATGCATCACGTCATCCATTTTCAGAAAGGGTTCAAATAAACCGGTGCGTGTTTACTCATTAATAAATTTAAACCCATTAAACACGCCTTGTCCTCTTGGTTCACTGTAAAGCGTACCGGAACATCTTTACAAAGCGTAACAATAACAGGAAGTGTGGGCATCCTGAGACTGTTGTGTTCGAAGTATTGCCGTTTCTATCTCTCCCTCACACGTGAACATACATTTATAATTACTGCATATAAACAAATTAACAGCCCACTACAATTCTTTCGTTTTTCAGTATCTCTCCGTACGGCAGCCATTTCATCCCAGCATCTGAGGTGGAAATCCAACACAAGCGCACCTCATTTTACTTAATGAGGTACTGATCACCCGAACCACATCTTATCTAAAAAAAGAAAAAAAAAAGAAAGAAAAGAAATCACTATCCTCTTGCAATAACACCAGTTTGGATGGCAAAAACAGTGCTGGTAGTACCTTAAATTTAATTGGAGAATAAGGTCAAACAGCAGATATTGGGGACAACAAAGATACAGACTGTGCAAAGGACTCTCCACTGACTGGTATGATCGTCAACTCCTTCGAACAACAAATGTAGGACGACATCAAGTGACCTAGAAAAAGAATGGCAAATGGCAGTTTGGGTTAAGTGCACGGCGAGGACGGTTTGAAACAGGCTCCCGCAGGTGGGATTGAAGTCATGTAAAGCTAGAAAAAAAGCACTTCGTCAAAGAGAAGCGACGAAGAGCCAGGTTGAGATTTGAGAAGGACGGCAACACGTGCTGTGAAACTTGGTGGAGGACCAGTGACGATCTGGGGGTGCTTCAGCAAGGGGGGCAGATTTTTGTTTGTGACGGACACACACGTATCAAGCCATGCACAGGGTCATCCTGGAAGAAAACTTCCTTCCTTTTGCTCTGACAAATGTTCTCCAACTCTGAGGACTGGGTGTCCATCAGGACAATGTTCTGTGCCACACAGCCAGGTCATTAAAGGTGTGGATGGAGGACCACAAGATCAACACCCAGTCAGCCCAATCTTCACACCTGGACCCCCTTGAAAACCTCAGGAATGTGATCAAGAGCAAGATGGATGGTCGGAAGCCATCAAACAAAGCTGCGCTGATTTAATTTTTGCACCTCAATGTGAAAAAGCAATGATGAACACTGACTGAGAGCATGCCATGATTAAAGATTATAGGGTTATTAGACCAAATATTAATTTTGGAAATTGAAAATCGTTGTGAAATTGAAATCCAAGTTCAAACATTAGTACTGCGCTGTTTAAAATTAAAACTGTTCTAAGTGACAATATTTTTATGTTCACTCACACACACAAACAGGAAAAAGCAGTGTTAATGCGTTGCTGTAGGCCAAAGTTGAACTCGGTTATAATGTACCGCTTTGAAAGAGGCCCGCTGTTCTCTATAGATCAAGGTTTGCCTGCTTTGCTTCATATTTTGCTTTCATTTTCACAGATGCTCTGAGTTTTTAAAGGGAAACCTCATAATGGGTTTAACATGTGCCGTTTTCTTTTTATAACCGCGATGACTTTTCCATACACGAACAGGCAAGAAGAAGAGAAAAGGAAAAGCAACTATCAAAACAACTAAAAATGGTCCTAGTTGTACAACTTGACTTGTAATTTCCAACCTCGGAGAAGGAAAAAAACCCCAAAGAAAACGCCCCCTGGACTCGGAATCGGGACGGACTCCTCAAACCCCGAGTTCAGCACGGGACATCAAGTCCACGTGGCTTGAAGCCATTTCACCCGTCCTCTGACCCGGATGTTCACGCAGTTCACTCCCGCGCTGTAGCTTGACGTCCAGGAAGTTAAGTGACAAACGGACGGTGCGAGAAATTTTCAGATAAACCCCATGTTCACTCTACTACTGTAGACGCTGCAGAAGATGCTCATGCAAACACTTTCTTCTCTTACTTTGAGTCAACTGAGCGTACACAGTATAATTTTCTCCTTCTCGTCTTCCTTCTAACATGTCTTGTTCGCATCATGTGTGTACAGCAACCTTACATTATATAATGGCACTACAGCACAAAGCACTGTTATAAAATCATGCTCTGCATTCTGTTTTATATACAAGAGAAACAATTTAAAAGGAGAAGTTACCTACATGTTTACAAGAAAAAAAGAAAGAAATGAATCCTGCTGGCCTGGCAATATGTGAATAATGCAGGCTGCATAACGAGGCTGTAAATAAGTTACACAATATGAATTATACACAAAGTTAAGAGGGTCTGAATTATAGAGATGGTCTACACAACAGCAAAGAAACACTGAGAGGACTAAGATGAGGGGGTTTCTTGCACTAGCACACACACACACACACGTCTGTATTTAGCACTAGCTTTGATCGCCACTTCCTGTCTCACAATGACAAGAGGATTTTAGCCTTCTTACCTTTTATTTTTTACAACACACATGCCTGTGTGTGCGTGTGTGTGCGCAAGAACACAAGACTAAACGTGAGGCAGTGTGGTGAGAGCAGGGGATGTGGCAATTATAAGTGCTTTAGTGGTTTTAAGACTTTCCTTGGCCACCATTTTCATGTTGCATAAATATTACTTGAAGAGGAGGCCGGCTAAAAATAAGCGCTGGAGGCTTTGCTTGTTGGTTTATTTTCGACCCGCAAGTGTCTAGAAGCAGCACGAAGATGTGAAAAGGGAAGAAGAGCTGAAGAGTCAAGTTTAAAAGGTTTGCTTGTGCACCACAACAACCAAAGTACCACTTTTTTTTACCCTTCTCAGATGAGACTCAGCAAAGTGAAAGGTCCGTACTGATGGGTGCCACAAACATTTTTTTTTTTTTACATTTTTATGTCATTTGGCAGACGCCCTTATCCAGAGCGACTTGCATACAGTACGTCTTATTTTGTACAAGTGAGCAGTGAAGGTTAAGGGCCTTGCTCAAGGGCCCAGCAGCTGCAGCTTGGCGGTGCTAGGATTTGAACTTACGACCTTCCGATCACTAGTCCAGTGTCTTAACCACTGAGCTACCACAGACCCCACAATCGGTGGCCCTGCTTACGCTTGGTTTTGAAATGTGCCTTTGGGTCAGAAGTGTTACCGTTTACACCGGTGTCCATCACTTTAGTTCAGATTTCGTTACCATCTACAGCACTTCTGCTAGAAGGTCAAAGGTCCCTGCGCACTCATGTAAAAACTTTAAACTTGCAAAATACCTTGATTATTTTTTTGCACTCCAACTATGTACATCGGTGCGCCTCTGCATTTTGTTCAAGCGTGTCGTGCGGTCACAAAAACAACCACCGTGTCCAGCATTAATGACGTGTTTCCTGTTACGCTCGTGTTGGGGACGCATTAGCGTTTACACTACGGACGGTATGTGGTCAAATGTGTACCAGACCAAGTGGATTTGTGTGAACGAGTCTTGAAGGTCTTTAGCGCTGTCCAGTTGTGATCAAATCGCCCAAGACACATTTTAATACCAAGTGTAAACGGGGTCAGTGTCTCTCACGCTCACCTCAGGCAAAGGGCTTATGGGTTTGTCGTCATGCTGCAGTGAATCGTTTTAATGCGTCAAATTTGTATGCAAACAAGGTATCCATCTGCTGCTTGGAAAACCTGTGGCTATTACGAGAAATCTGCTGAAAAGCATGGTGCTGGCAGCATTGTGAGTGTTACCTTCGGCTTCTTGGTTGCTTCTTTGAGCAACGTGGCTCAGGAGTGGAAAGCCCAAATTTGCTGCGAAGTGGGCAAAGGGTTAGGGTTAAACCTAACCCGGACCCTAACCCTACCACTACCTACCACAAACAAGTCTGTACGTTGATACTGTATACACCGCATAACTTGTTTCAAACTGAAATACTGCCTTTTTGCGACAATGTCTGTTAAAAGCGCTATAGAATTAAAATTGAAGTTGAAACACCGCCGTCTGACCAATCAGAATTGAGATTTGAACATGGCTGAGCTACGACGCTGAGAATTCGTGTAAACATACATTCACTCTACAAACTTCAAATCTTTGGGTGCTTTAAATATTCAAATCAGACTCATGCCTGTAAAATCCACTCATTTTCATATTCGTATCTAAAATTCTTGGTTGTAGCTATTTGCTCGGTGCGTCTTTGAAAGGAATTCGTCAAGAGACATTTCGGAAAATGAGATCGAAAGACAGAAACTAGAGATCGCAACGGAGATACAGAAACCTCGTGCATCAGCAGATCCCAGTCTGATACCGCGTAAAACGACGTAGCTTTAAAGTAACGTTTCAGACCGACATGACTGTTCGGTTATCGTGGGAGCCGTTTTACACCACGTCATGTCTGATTATAAGAGATTAAAAACGTTTCACGCTACACGCCGCCCCGGTCCTTTTTATCTCTAATGCAAAAACAGGTGTAATTATTTTTAAAAAATGAGAAGAAAATGATACAACTGTAGTGCGGGGGGAATGAACGAACCGAGCAGCAAATCAAAATGAGAAAAATGATAATAGAGATCATTTTTTCAGCATTAAAATTCCTAATAATAATTCTGCGATCAACAGCTGGAGGAAAGCGACTCTGATCTCAGTGTCGACGTCTGATGGAAATAAGGGATTCGGTTTCTCAAAGCAAGAGCAGGCTCATCTTTCAAGCAACCGCGCAAGCTCACACACACACACACACACGCACACGACTGGAAGATCACATGCTGCTGAAAGCTGAAGCACAGAGAACCGTCACCCTGATGAGAATAAAACCAATCTCTACACCCTTTCTTACTCTCTCGCTCTCTGCCGTCCCTCACTGGCTGCGCCTACATGCGAAACAAGCGATGCGATTCACATTCTGAACCGAGGATATAAGCACCTTAACCGCTCCACACCTGCAAAATCTCCTCGTGCATGTTAATGTTACCATAGCAACTAGAAGCTTGCGAAGGGGCACCTCAACATCGATTCACACGTCAATTCATAAATCTTACATGGTTTTTTTTTTATTCTCAGCAAACTTCACCCCAGACATTCTCACTGAGCAAGGTCCTACATCTCTCTGCTACGACATCCTTTCAAATTACTCGAGAAGAACACGGACACAGAATGCTGCTCCACTGTTAGTAGCCCCGGGATCTTTTTCCCTCTCTGTGGCAACCTAGTGTGCTGTTGGATTCAAATTCATGAAACAAACCCGTCACACGTTGCACACAGCGTTACCAAGCAACCACGGCAAGATTAGTACTGACCGTGCTATAGGTGTATTCCGGTTAGAAATTGTCATGGTGTGACAAGTGATATTTTTAGACTAGCGCGGTCTCTCAATTCACATTCTTCTGCGCTTACACTTGCTATTTCGAGTGCGTATGTGTGATCGACAGATCTAAAATGGCAAAGAGGTGCAGAGTGACTGACTTTACAGATTCAGCAAGAAGTCGCTGAAAAAAGAGAAGTGAAGCAAATGGTTGTTTTATGTTTAAGCCTTTTTTTTTTGGTAATAAAACTTTCTTTATTGAATTTTAATTAAATCGAATCGTGACGTGAACCCAATATCGCCAACCCTATTGGCTTTATATATGCACACTGAATCACATCAGATTATAGTTACTGGCACATCAGAAACACATCACGTGGCCTCATGTTATGCAGCTTGCATGTGGTTTGGCCATGATTTAAAAAAAAACCACGTCAGCATAATCATGTCTAAATCCTAAAGCCAGGCTTACGCTGCACTTGTTACAGAGAGCCACAGTATAACGTCTGCTTTTACACGTCTCTTCTCTACAAGCTCCAACCTCTCGCCAGTAAACGCCAAGGCAAATAAACACCGGATGCTGCGTTACAGTAACACCGTGGTGCAGATTTGATAAACATGCTTTTATATTATTAGAAAAAAAAATGATGTGAAAATGTGCCAGTCATAATATTTAAATTCAGATAGTCGTCTTAATGCAGAAAGCGGTTTCATCACTCTCACTTCCCCTCTCCAGGTTTTCTCTCTCTCTCTCTCTCTCAGCCGCTTCTCTCCTACTCAGTTCCTGAAATCCTAACATGTAGGAGCATGTCTGTTTTAAGAGTCAAACACATGAAGCTGTACAACCTGCGGCACGGCGAACAGCCCTTAGCTTACCGAGATAACGTACACAAAGGGCCGTTATAAGTAGCGACTGACATCATGACTGATAGTCACATATCGTCCAAATCATATAATTTGATATATAAGGTTACAACGAATGCGATTAAGGTTACTGTTCCCTGAAAGAATAAGAAACACTACATCCTATTGACTTTTGCAAAAAAAAAAAAAAAACACACATTTCATTACATTAACTAAAAATGTAGATAACAAGTCTAAATTAGCGCTGTCGTGAGGGGTCTTATTACTGAAGGGACGTTTTAAAAGAAATGCATGATTTTGGACGTCCCCGATGCAATCCATTCGCATTGGATTACTTTATACCTACGTTTTAAAAAAAACTTTCCCTTTTAAGGGTGTGTGTACTCGTTTATTTTCCTCAGAATTTCATACTTTTGAGTTACGTTAGTTTCAAGTGGCTTTTATTGTCATTTCAACGTATACATGTGGTACAGTGTACAGTGAAACGAGACAACGTTTCTCA
>JAQMYM010029409.1:0-19672 GCA_030014255.1 Parauchenoglanis ngamensis | reverse complement strand
ATTTATATACTTTTGTGAAGCTGCTTTGTGACAATGTCTGTTGTTAAAAGCGCTATACAAATAAAATTGAATTGAAATGAATTGAAACTGGAAATGAGTCTGTGACTTGTACATGACAGGTTCTGTAGCTGGCTCTGCAGCTCTTGCTGGAGCAGGCTCTGGATCTGTGACTGTGGCTGCAGTGGGCTCTGGCTCTGTGACTGCTGCTGGAGTGTGCTCTGGTTCTGCGACCGTGCCTGGAGTAAGATCTGGCTCTGCAACTGTGCCTGGAGTGGGTTCTGGCTCAGCGAGTGTGAATGGCTAGGAGGCACAAGCCAGCTGTGATGCTTGAACACGCTTTGAAGTTTGAACAGGAATAGAATGTGAGTCTGGAACAGGCTCTGTAGCCTAAACAGTTCTGTGGCTTGAACTGGCTTGGGAATTTACACAAGCTAGACTACCAGCTCAGGTGTAGGCTCAGACTTGGGTTCAGGCTAGGATATTGACTCGAATTCAGGCATAGACTTGGACTTGAATACAGGCATAAACATGGACTTGGACAAAGATGTGTACATGGACTCATATTCAGGCATAGGCTTGGTCTTGGATTCTGACATGGAACATGGACTCAGGTATGGACATTAACTTGAACTCAGACATGGACATAGACTCAGGTATGAGAGCATACTCGGCATGATCAGACCTGGGCATGGTGACAATGCTGTCTTCATAGTCTTGCAGAGGGGCGACTACATCATCCATGAAACCAGGAGTGCATCCTAGAGTGAAGGCATCCCTTTGTGCCTCTGAAAGGTTCTCAAGAGCACTAGTCATCCTTTCAGGCCCTGGAGGGGGCTCTGGAGCAGTGGCTTCCTTCTCAGCAACTTGATGGGGCTCTGGAGTGGTTGTCTCCTTCTCATCCACTGGAGGGGGCTCCAGAGAAGTTGTCTCTTCTTGGGCACTGGAGGGGGCTCTTGAGAAGGTGCTCGACTTTCAGCCACAGGGGAAAGCTGTGGAGTGCAAGCTGTCTTCTTGTCCTGCCGAGGGAACTCTGGAGGGTGTGTTACCTTCTCAGCCTGCTGAGGCATCTTTGGAGATCTGGCTGCCTTATTGAAGGCTCCGTAGAACCGTTTGAGCTTCTCACCAAATCCTCAGTATTCTGTAGACATGGGTGCTCCATGGTGATGGGGTGCTCAGATTACAGACATTGCTGTGCATGCAGCGAGGGACAGATCATGGCATATATCTTATAATTCACAGCCTGTGAGAAGCAGGGGGAAATCCTGACTGAAATCTTGATTGAATTTTATTACTGCCATCTCAATTTATATAAACTTGCCTTCCATAAAAAGTTTTTAAACATGTTAAAAAAAACTTTATTTAATTTATAGAACATTTATTTTATTTTATTATTATAAACTTTATTTAATTCATAGAGCTTTATTTTATTTAATAGCATATATTTAAATTAATACTATAATTTAAAGGCAGCCTCCATTATTCCTGCTAATAAAAAGGATTAAGGGTTAGCTCTTAAGTGGGGTAGTGGTAATGCATTAGATTTTAATCAAGTAATCAGGATTTGAATCCTGCCAGAGTCTTTGTATATAGGCAGTTGGGGGCTCAATGATTAACGCTCTGGGCTATTGATTAGAATGTCATTAGATCAGGTCCCAGCCATGCCAGTGTTTGGTACCTGGGCAAGGCTCTTAACCCTCTATGCTCTACAGGTATTGTATAATGGCTGACCCTGCACTCTGACCTCAGCATCCTAATGAGCTTGAATATGTGAGTTCACATTACACATCTGGGATTTTTCCCATTTTAAGTTGGAAATAAACAAAAGATTTTTAGAATTTTGAAATATTTAAAACAAAGAAAGTAAAGGTACACATTTAAATATTTAATATTCTATATTCTGCCCTATTTTTAGGTCCATGAGTCTAGATTCATATTTGTGATATTGAACATATTAACTGCTTAGTATGAAAGGTCAGATTTTCCTCATGCCTAAGCTCTTCCATTGAAGAATGTGCTCAAAGATTCTACTTTTCACTCAAGTTGTTGTCAATAACATAACCTGTAATCAAAATTGTTGTTTTAAATTAGAATAGGATGTAAAATAGAAGTGTTTTATGTAGTGGTTTCAGACTTTTGGACCCCACTGTATGTAACACTGTATGTTCTTCCATTTGGACAGCAATGCCTTGATGAACAAAATAGAACAATTGACCAAAACCATGCATTTCATAACTTATATGGTCTAAACTTTTCTAATATAATTCTCACATATACTCTGGCATCAATGAAATGTCTTGTTCCACATTTGCTCATATTTCGTAACTTAACCAAGTTGTATTAATGTCCTGTAATACAAATGGTATCATAGATATTGGATAAAATAGCCTTTTTTTAAGGCAATCATCAGCAGAAATGATATACAACCATGAAAAGAACATGAAGGATCATGTCTTACCTTATTAAAAGATACACCATTTATTTAGCAGATTGGGAGTTATGGAAAAAGCCAGAAATCCACAATCAGAAGGAAACATTTTCAAGAAAAATACACTGCTACACTATATAATCAAATTTAGTATGCTAGCAGTAAATTGCAGGATTAAGCTCGTATCAATACAACTGGTTAAATAGACCAGCATTCTTAAAAAGAGATAGAGAGTTAGATAGATAAGCTCTTAAGCCAAAAAAAATATTATCATATTCAACAATACCAGCACATCATGGGCTTGTTTTGCAAGGCAGGTTTAATATAGTCTTGGTCCCTGACTTAGTTCTCACTTCTAACAAATCTAACAAATGCCACTGCAGTTGATTTGACTCACAATGCTTTTTAATGACCCTCCCTGTTGAATCAGACTTAGAAATTCAAGATGTGATTAATTCTGGTGTAACTTAACAGAAAGGTGTGGTCTTTGTGGCAATTTCACAATCAGCCAGTTGTGCAAGATTTTAATTTTAATTTTATTTATCTTTCTATAATTATTCTTTAGTTTTTACACTAGCAATATAAAGAAGTCTTAAAGACTATTCCATTCTTCTACTGTATTACTCAACTAGTGCGAGGCTATACGTTCTTATTTCTATCACAGTTGCGGTCCGGTGTTGTATGTAATCTGACTAATCTGGCTCTGGCAGCTGCAAATATGGCTCTTTGCTACAAGGTATGTTGATTCATATAGATGGGCATTAAAGACTGAGCTTCTGCTTAAATGCCAGCAGTTTAAAAAAAAATCAAACTCCCCAAACAGTTTAGGCTCACATAGGACAAACACGCACACACCTGCGCACACACACACACGGTTGTTTTTATGTGTTTGTGGGGACCTCCCATTAATTTCTATGGACATAACCCTTATCCAGCCCTAGCATTAACCAAACAAAATACAAGGCTTTTGGCAATTTCAGTTTTTTGATTGTATTCACAGACTTTTGTAAAATTGAGTTTTCCTTTGTGGGGACCAGGAAAATGTCCCCACAAGGTAAAAATAATAGATTTTTATCACATTTGTTCCCCACAATGTAATATAAACATGGTCCACACACACACACAGAGAGAGAGAGAGAGAGAGAGAGAGAGAGAGAGAGAGAGTAATATTTCTCTCTCCCTCTTTCGCTTTCTTAAGGTTAGCATTGATTTGGAACACAGCATGAAGGAAAATATGAAAATCAGTTGGAGGTCTGTGTATGTGTGGGAAAGAAAAAGTGCGAGAGAAGGCACATTTCTAATAAATCACCTTACTAACACTCAGGCAATTCATGCATGTATGATTCATATTTAACAACTCTGATTTGCTTTTGATTTGCTGATTTGCTGTTTATTATTTGACATTCCATCTATGACATCAATGTGCCTCATACTATTGTGGTTATTTTTTATTTATTGGTAAATTTGTTATTTTCACTCTGTTAGGTTTATTAAGGTTTACCAAAGCATGATTTCAGCATCTGTTTACTGTTTAGAATGTGGCTTGAGAAGCAGTTCTGATTTCTAATTGAATGTATATTACTTGCCAGTAGAGAAGGACACAGCACAACCAACATTATAAAATGTTTTTCTGTTAGTAATTTTCAAATTGTTTTTCTACCCTCATGGGTCATCAAATTCATGAAGAAGCTTCCACACCCACACCACTGGGAAGGAGAACCAGGAGAAGGTGCACAGTGATGCCCAAGTAGCAGCAGTGCAAGCCTTTTGAAGAGGCACATCCATAAGTATTGCAATAGAGTGGTATAGTCCAGTAGGGACTGGGCATCCAGCCCATCTATATGTTGATGTCGTCCTCCAATCACTGTATGCCCATCATGCAGCCCTATTTGTTAGCCTCAGTGATGCTAACAGTAGATAAGCTGATCTAAATTATGTCCATGGCAGAGAGAGCCACATGTCATCCTGATGGTTGGGAGAGTTGACCATCAGAATGGAAGCACTCAGACAGCAAATAGGGGCCTGAGGGCATGAATCTCCCTGCCTAAGATATGTGCAACGCAGAAGGACCATTGTAGGCACTTCAACATGGAAATGGTTGTGATGGCATAATTACCACAAGGACAGTATGCACTATTCTATCCTGGGCTTTTTTGGTGGCAGGCCACTCTAATACACGTGACAAGTTTGTAGAGTTAGATTTTCACAAATTTAGCAGTGTGGATTGTGCTAAGCACACTTGGTGCTGTGCAGGTTGGCAGAGGGTTGCCCCATATTCTGGCCTAGATGGTTTACCTAGGAGCAAGATGTTGACCAACTCCCCAGACAGGTATCAAAATCTATTGATTGGGTTGGTTGTTCCAATACTAGTTACTACATTGCCAGTTTGTGCCACATGTGATGTGCTATAACATCATCAGTATGTCTGCGTTCACAGATTGAACAGTGCACATTTTTCACATGGAGCTGGGGCATGATTATGCTGTCCTCCTTTAAAGAGCTAAAGAAAATGAATTCCATTCTATCACAATGAATTCTGTTGTGATCAGTGCTGTGTGAAAGAGTGCGTAGAGTGCTAAGGGCTGTATAGCACTATGGAGGCCACCTCCATTTTAATGGTGGCTACCATGACTCATTTATTAAGAAGTACCCCTGCCAGAAAGCAGTGGCTAAGACAGAGGTTAGCTCTTAGGTCTTTAAAGAATAATCTCTTGGATGTAAACATAGTATTTGTTGCATTGCTCAGACATTGGCCCACAAAAAGGCTCTGTTGAAGGACCAAGTTCCAAGGTCTCAATTCCTTATTAATTCATGGAGAACTCCTATTATGCTTATCATTTATTGTCAAATATGAATGTTTGTGACTACAATGGTGACTAGTAGGGTGTCTGTGTCCTAAATGGCATGTCCATCAGTGAGTGTTCAAGGTATTTATATTTTAATATAATTAAATTTGCTATCATATTGTAGATGCCATATACAATGTACAACATTGAAAGTTTTCACCACCTATGAATACACCATTTGTACAGCACACATTTGGACCTGGAGCTTCATCTGGCAAGCTCAGCAGTCTGACCTGTTCTTGAGCCATTATATTAGCTGGAGGGCCTGCCACGGGGCTCAGCACGGTCAAGCTTTTTCTTCAAATCCTCTTTAAATGTCTCAGTAAAATCCTTGCATTGAGGCATAATGAAATCTGTCACAACCATTCCTGTGTTAAAGTGTACATAGGGCGCTATGGGTTCCATGTCACTTTTCAATCCCTACTGGACTGCTGCCATTATGAGGATGGCTGGCATGGTTAGTGTAGTTAGAAAACAGTGCAGTTTATGGTTGGGAAAAGACACTCAATGCACTAGCAGTTTGTTGAACAGGCCTTATAGTCAGTGAAAGAGTGGGGGATTTGCAAAAATCTGAGAGCAGAAAATGCCAAAGAACAAAGAGAATGAAGGGTGAAAGGTTCCAGACAGCAAAGCATTACAATAATCCATCCTAGAGGTAACAAAAGCATTAATTTGCTGAATCTTATAATGGCATTACACTGCTTGGCTTAGCAGGGTTTCTGAGAATGAAAATATTTGTCCCAGTGATGCTTCCTACAAGAGATCTGGGCAATGGTGGCAAATACGTCCCCCCATACAGAAAAAAATATATTGTAATATATTTTAAGGTGTTAAATATACATGTGGAATATATTAAAAATATGCTGTAATAAATGTGCATTGTTAACATATATTTGTAATTTTTCAATATATTTTGAAACATAAAATATATGATGCTAAGTGTGAAATATATTTAAAATATATTCCAATTTATGAAATGAAATGCAAAATATAAAACAAAATATGGTAGCATGGTGGTGCAATGGTTAGAACTGTCACTTCACAGTAAGCAGGTTCTGGGTTCAACCCTGCTGCTCGGCCAGGGGCTTTTCTGTGTGAACGTGAGCTGTCTGTCCCTCTGTGTTAGCCCCGTATGACTGGCAGCCTGTCCAGGGTGTACCCCACCTCTCGTCCACAGTCTGCTGGGATTGTCTCCAGCTCATTCCTGCCCCAGAATGAGCGGTATAGTGTATAGATGGAAGACAAAATATGTGAGATCATGAAATCTTAGCAGACTGTAATTGATAAAAGTCTGTTTTCAGATGTACATGCTTCACCTAGGGTTAGGGTTAGAGATAGGCTTAGGGTTAATTAGTAAATATATAATATATTGACATATTTCACTAACAATATTTTTCTTGGGCCAATTTTGAATATTTACATATATATATATATATATATATATATATATATATAATAAGCTTTCTGATTATGTAGTAACTCTTGATGACCTTTCATTTACACCATGTGCATCATCTTAGTGTGATTGATTCCAGTCTCTCATTTGAAGCTTATGTTTTATTATATTTCAAATATAGCTTTTTTCCTCTCAGAAACCATGCTATAAGAAATAAAATATCATTACATGATGCAGAATAATCAATTCATGGTTTGAAACTCTAGGTTGAACTATGGGTGAACACCTTTGGAGTCCTTACTAGAACGACTAGAATGTTTGACCATATTACTCCTATTTTATCTTCACTACATTGGCTCCCAGCAAAATCTCACATTGATTATGAACTAATAATGACCTATAAAGCACTGAATGGTATCACATCACAGAACCTTTGCAAACTTTTGGTCTATTATGCTCTGTCACACCTGCTTTGATTAAAGGGTGCAGGTTCCTTATTAATGCATAGAATAATGAGGACTACAGCAGGGGGTACAGCTACAAGGCCCACCAGTTATAAAATAGCCTTCCAATTAGTGTTTGGGACCTGGATTCAGGACTCTCAATCTTTACATCTCTGTTGAAAGCTATTTTTAGTAAGGCATTTTTAAATACCCTTTTCTCTTACATAAAGGTGGAGATCTGGGGGTTCATGGACATAGAGGGTTATGGTAAACAGGAATGATTTGAGGATTGCACCTTCCCTCTCTCACATAATCAGCGACTTTCTGTTTTGTTTATACAGTCACTGCTTGTAGATTGCAATGTATACTTTAAAAACCACTGTAGCATAAGATCATATCTTTTAACACATTCTCTCTATGTTCAGCTGTATGTGCACACCTACTGTTTGATATGATGCTGGTGACAGATCTTGTCATGCCACTACCATGGCTCCTCTTTTCCACTGGACATGCTTGATTCACTCTGACTCTAGCTCAGCTTGGAGTTTTCTTCGCTTGTGACTCACTCTCTACTGCTTTGGAATGTACCACATGGATACCCTATGATAAGATACTCACATCCCAAAAACAGATTATGTCCAAAACTCACCTTTGCTTCAGGAGATAATCTGCAGTTTGCAAACATGTCCACCATGGACTACAACACCCACACACACACAGCACACTGTCATGTTCACATGTCAGAGTTTTAACCATGCACACCTGTTCCATATTTCAGTCTCTCCACACACTCATAATAAACGCTTAGTGTCATTCTGCCTGATCTTAATAAGCATTTATATTGTTGCTCAGATATCATGATTTTTGATCAGGTTCTGTTCATCACCATATTAACCTTGACCCAATTGAGCATGCATTTCTCCTTCTGATGAGGAGACTAAAGCGAGAAACCCCCCAAAACATGTATGTAAATATCAGGAAATGGAAGCTGAAATTCTGATCTATCATATACTCATATTTTGATCTCAAACCTAAATGTCTACACTTTACAGCAAAAACAGAAGTATTGGCCTTGCCATTCCAATACATTCAGAAGGGACTGTATAATTGAAGAAAAAAAAGTAATTACAATAAGCATATTAAAATAGGTGAAAAAAAAAACATTTAAAAAAAATGACAAAACATAAAATAAAGTTGAAAGAAAAAATGAAACAAAATAAAAAAGAGGTGCAGTACAAAATAAAATAAAACTAAAATAAAATGTAATTTTTATTTTTTATAAAATAAAACAGCACTGCAATACTAGCTGTGAATACTCATTTAAGGACACAAGAGAATATGAAATTGGATATACATTAATGAAAGACCTCGGTGTGATTAATAACTCCAGACTCATTTGAAGCTCATGTAGGGGTATCATTAGGATAGGCTTCTTTCATTTCAGAAATGCTGCTAAGACAATAAATATAATGTCACTACATGATGCAGAAAACCTAGTTCACACTAATGTTACTTCTAGGATTGGATTATTGCAATGCCTTGCTGTCTGAATTTTCCAGTGGGTGTATAAACAATCTCCAGTTATTCTAAGATGCATCAGCCACAGTCCTTAATAGACCCAGAAGATAAGACTATATCACCCCTATATTATCCACACTCTAAAATTTCACACTAAATATAATTTATTACTATTGACTTATAAAGCACTGGATGGTCTCATGTCACATTACCTGAGTACATTTTGGTCTTTTAAAACCACCATGCTTGCTTCGATCAAAAAGTGCAGGCTCTTTGTTGGTAAATTGAACAATGATGCCTAGAGCAGGGAGCAGAGCTTTCTCCTACAAAGCCAGTTATGGAATAGCCTTCCAATTAGTGTTTGGCACTCTAGTCTAGGCTGAAAAACTATTGTTTATGCAAGACATTTGTTAATATCTTTTTGCTTAGGTACAGGCCCAGATCTGGGGGGAGAGAGTGTTTTGGCAACCTGGAACGTTTGGATACCAATGTTGCATCTGGCTTGCTCAGTAGGGATGCATTTAAATGTAAATTATATATATTTAGATTTCTGTAAGGCTTCTTTATGACAATGTCCATTGTTAAAAGCACTATATAAATAAAATTTAATTCCACTATTCAAGTTCCTAGTAATGAAATGAGAAAAAAATATATTGTCCAGCTTTGTGTCAACGTTTAAAGCAATAGCTTCTATATGCGGATATTAAAGTAAATCTAAAAAAAGTTTCTCCGATTGCCTTCAGCTAGTTTAATATATGTTACACCTGTGGTGTTTCTTCAAGGTACTTTTTGTTTCACTGATGATGTATTAACTTTAATAGGTAAAAAGCACACTCATTGATGTAGAAAGGAATAAGTCAAGTCTGCTTTATTTCTACTGCATGTCAACCAGAGTGCTGCACTGTAAAATCAAATCAATATGAGATTGAAACCAGATCATATAAAAGCAACACAATTAAGAAATCAAATAGATGAAATAAAACAATAGGGAGACAGTAAAAAACAAATATTTTTAATGACAATAACAACAACAACAAAAAAACAAAAAACCCAGACAGCTAGATGATGGACACCTTACAAGGACTCAAATGCCTTAGAGAATAAATATATTTTCTAATTGGATTTGAAAATGTCTGTTATGGAGGATGACTTTATAAACAAAGGTAAACTATTCCACAATCTTGGAGCAGTAACAGAAAAGGCCCACTCACCTTTAAATGTCTTCTGCAATCATGCTCTAAAAGTGGAAAGTGGTCAAAGGAGATCAGAAATGAAAACTGGGGGCATGGGTGTAGAATGCTTTCCCCTTTTTGGTACCTGTTAGAAGCCTCGCAGCTACATTTTGAGCCCGCATGACCAGGTTGACTGACCAACCCCACAATGAAGGGAAATGCAGTAGTCTGCATGGGAAGAAACGAAAGCATAGACGACAATTTCCAGATCTTCAAATGATAAGATGTATTTCAGTTTTACAATGTTTCAGAGTTGGAAAAAAAAGATAAAATTTGAAGGCAGAATCAAAGATGATGTTTAACAGCTACATGTATTAGCTGATAGTGACCCCTGATTATTTGCTATAGCTGTTGTGGAAGTAGGATGACAAGATATAATAGCTTCATTATTGTCTTGGTTCAACTGCAGAAAGTTGTTTGACATCCAACATTTAATGTCCCTGAGACGGTCATTATCACCTGTTTTCAGTGGAAGGACAACTATGTACCAGATACCAGGGATAAGAGAAGTTATATTTCTGAAAGATAGACCTAAGTGGAAGACTGTACAAGGAAAACAAAATAGGCCAGAGTAAGCACACTTTCCAGAATCAACAGCCAGTAATAAATTGTTAACTACATTAAGAAGGGAAGATTTCATGCTACTCCATGCTCCTTGACAAAAGGCTGACTGGAATTTTTCAAAAATGTTGTTCCTGGTTAAAAATTAAAAAAGCTGAGAGAAAATTATCTTCTTTACAACACAAAGAGAGTGGTCTGAAAAATTTGATGAACTGAAGGATCCAGGCCAGGCATTTTTCATGAGAGGTTGAACAAGTGCATGTTTAAAACAGGACAAAACAGTGCCACTGGCTAGGCTGCTGTTTATAATGGATAAAATAGTAGGACTGACAGTGCACAGGACATTTTAAAAAGATGTGTAGGGACCACAGTCAAAGCACAAGCAGTAAGCCTTGTGCAGGATTAAATCTGGCATAGGACAGTGAGAGGTTTAAACTGGTTTAGGAGAGCAGAACATACTAGTAAATCAGAGGGCTCATGGGCCAATGGTGAAATAAGTGACCTTATATTGTCAACTATGGCAATGAAAAATTTCAAAAACTCTTCAAATTTCCCAGAGAGCAGAGTTTATTACTGCATTTATTATATTAAAAATAACCTTAGAACTATGAGGATCTTTTACAAATATTTTGTAATATGTATTTGAAACATTTTGCCGTGGCTCCTTTGTCTTTCTTTCACTTTCGCTCTGCCCTCCTATATTTTTGCTTTAGGAATTGATTGTCGCTGTTTATTGCTTGAGCTAGTTTTGGGTCTTGTGATCTTGAGTGGGTGGCCCTGTGGTGGACTGGCGACCTGCCCAGGGTGTACCCCGCCTCTCGCCCGAAGATGCTGGGATTGGCTCCAGCTTCCCCGCAGCCCAGATGGAAAAAGCGGTATAGATAATGGATGGATGGATGGATTTTGAGTGGGGCAACATAGTCAAATATATCAGTGCAAGTATAATTAAATAACACAACAAGCTCATCAACACTGATGCACTGAGGTAAATTCTCCATTATTCTAGTAAACACAGCAGCTGCAACATTATCTGGGAATTGAGTATTTATGCAAACAGGGTTTAACAGGGGGGCATGGGATAAAAGCATGAAATAAAATGGCCCAATAATCAAAAAATACATACGTATTATCGCTACATTACAAACAGGGAAACCAGATAATAACACAAGGGCAAGTGTATGCCCGTGTTTATGTGTAGATCAGATAACTGACTGAAATCAAGTCAATAAGTCATAAAAGCTCAACAAACCATAGGAGGGTCAACAAACATGAATGTTAAAATCCCCAAGAATGAAAATATTATTAAAGCTAGGCATAATATCTGATAAAAAGTCAGAGAATCCCTGAATAAAGTACTTATTGTTTTTAGGGAGTCTAGACACAAGTGCACAGAGGACAGAGCTAGGCAGTTTCTCTTAAAATTTATTGCATATAGGGACCTTATTAATAAGTCAAAAGCAAATTAGGATTCTCAGAAACATCCTGCCCAATTTATAGGCTACTCAGACAAGTAAGGTCACATTAGTTAGCAAACTGCAAAACCAGAAATCGGTGGTTCTGTCAGATATAAAAACACAAACACATAAAACATAAAAAACAAATGCAAACACCAGAGAGCAACGACGGACAAACATGGCAGCTTTCGACAACAAGACATCTGTAGTTCCAGACAGCTCCATACTATATTCACATATAGAAAGGAAACTGTAATTATATGATGGAGGAATTTATGGCGAATACTGCATCACACGTCACTATGTGACCTGTAAATGTGTTAACACAAGGGAGTTTTCCAGGGTTACCCACCTACCGTGTTGGTCACGAAGCATGAAATAGTGTATAAGAACCTAATTTGCATTTTCACACTTTACTTGGCAGGATAAAATATAATAATACTGCTCGCACTACACATTTCTTTGGTTGAATGTGTTTAAAGAATCACACCATTTCAGCATCTGAGAGGCTGATTTATCACACAACATTATCTATATTATTATATAATATAGAGCTTTAACAGTGAATTAAAAAAAAAGCTTAAAAACCCTATGTTACAAGACACTTGCTGGTCTTGGTAACTTGATGCACATGGGGGTCAGTTTGGATGCTGTCTGCTGGTTTCCCAATAACACAAAGTAAATGTGGATGTATGAGTGATTATTTGTGTTGCTGTATGTCTATACATTGATTCTGTCTGGACAGTGTAGGCTGAGCAGTGACTCAAATACCAACAGTGCGTTAAAAATGTCAAACACCCCAAGACAGCAATCAAACAGCACACCTATGCAGGCTACATTTGAACCCCTCCCTGTGCTACACACACACACACACACACACACACACACGGCTAAGGGACAAAGGGACAAAATTGAGCTGGAAATTGGATCGAAGCTTAGGAAAGAAAATGTGAAATCGATAAAAACGAACTGTGTCTGAGTCTCTGTGCTAGTGAGAAGTTTCTCAGTACGTAGGCCAGAAACTGTAGTTAAAAAGTCAAGCAAGATACCATACACACAAATTCAGAAATATTAAACAAACAATGAAAAAAACAGGCAGGGGTAATCCAAAGAATAGTCAAGGGGCAAGTTAGCAAAAAGTCATAATGTTAACAAGGCAGACAGAACAGAGGCAATATGGGTCTACAGTCATATGGGCATGGCATACTTATTCCGTGTCACAAATTTTCAACTGGAACGAAGTCGGATTTCTGACTCGGAAAATAGGAATAACCTCACCAACCCTCAAAATTTGAGATGGCTTCTCTGCACATAAACAGTAAGAAAGCTGTAATAATATACTGTTTGTTGACATTTCTGTCTTATTTATGTCTCATTAAATCAGTTGTCCAACTTCAACGATTGTTAATTGCTGGTATTGGCTTTCCAACTTCCTGTATTGGAAAGCGGTCAACTCAGATGTGACGCCATTCCCAGCTTTGACTTCCAACAACTGAGGTAAATGGAATACAGCATAAAATAGACCATGATCAATATTATCAATTATATAATAACTATATAATTATATAAAACTATTATCAATTAAAAGGAATTGAGCAAGAAGGCCAGAACTTCAGTGACAGTGACCTTTGCTGACAGGGAGGGGTATTGATATGGGCAGCTGTTACAGAGGTTTACCATCTTCACACAGCAGTGTTAGCGGTTTGACACAAATGCCAATGAGATGTATATTTATGGGTTATGGGTTAACTTGACTATAGATATCTAGGCAGCATTAAAACTGCATTGTTTTTGGTATTTCAACATTTTAACAATGAAATATTACCATTACTACAATATTGCCTGACTTGAAACATGACAGTGGGGTTTCCTTTTCGTAGACAGGAAGAATTTATGTCTGGACATTGTACAACTGCTATTATTTGCCATTCATATGGTCTTTTTTTTGCAAAAGCTGCAATGTTTTACTAATTTACTGATTGCTTATAGCTGATACACACAAAGCATTAACTAAATCAAATGCCACAAATGTCCGCAGTAGATTATCAAAAGAGTGTGTGAGAGTGAGACAGAATTCATGCAGCTTTAAGAAAGATTATTTGAGGGAATAGGATTACAGTTCATTCTGACAGTTTAGTGCTTATTATGTCAGGTCGGAGTGCAGTCTTTTTTACTAACAGGAGGTAAAAGCATACTCTTCAGATTGAACTGCCAGCTGTAAAATGAAATCACTTAACCGCATATAATTCTGCTGAGCTCCAATAGCTGAAACTTAATATTTCACCTCCTTCTATCTCACTACTATATACACAAACACAGAAAGTGTAGCCTTTCTGCTGGAACCTGCTTTATTTTGGTTGAGTATCTGAACTGAATTATTTATGCTTTGTATTTACTTAACAAATGTTAACACTGAAGTTAAGCAGAATCAAGAATTTAGTCCCATCTGGGGTGAGTCCCATGCGTGCCCCCTGTTTTCCATGTGGTTTAAAATACATTCATTTATTTATTTATTTATTTGATGCTTAATTTGTGATTATCTTTTTGTGCTACTTTATGAGTAACTGGCTTTCAGATTTCATGTGGAAAATGCTAATCTTCTATTCTTGTAATAAATGTGAAAACTTCTTTGGCGAATGCCTGTCGAGCTGCACAGTGCTGTACTTTGTACAATGTAGAAACATTGCACAAGAGTGGCCTGATGGATGTCATTTTGTAGAGCTCTGGCAGTGCTCCTTCTGTTCCTCCTCACACAAAGAAGTACTGGTCCTGCTGCTGGGTTGTTGCCCTTCTTCAGCCCTCTCCAGCTCTCCTAGTGTCTCCTCCATGCTGTGCTGGGAGACACAGCAAACCTACTTGAGATGCCACGTATGGATGTGCCATCCTGGAACATCTGGACTACCTGTGCAACCTGAATGGGCTGCAGGTACCACCTCATGCTACAGTAGTGACGAGGGCACTAACAAAATGCAAAACTATAGGAAAATCAGTCAGGAAGGATAAGGAGCTAGTAATGGTTTGTGGTCACCATGTGCAAAATTAAAAAGCAGGTGAATTGATTCACAATTACTTACACTTCCTAACTGGATCGATATCCCAGAAGTTTAATGGTCATACTGTGATCCTGTGTTCCTTTAATTTTTTAGAGCGGTCAGCAAAAAAAAATGTATACACACTTCAGGAAAAGAAAAATGTCATTAATCATGAGACATTTCAAAGACATGACGAGATTAATACAAGTTACCTTCACAATTACAAGAAGTGGTCAAAGTGGTGACCATTAGCTTCAAGTCATTCCAGTCAGAAATGTGTATACATTTTTTGTATATAAAATATATTTTGTATGTATGTATATATATATATATATATATATACACAAAATATATTTTATATACAAAAAATATTACATATCTTATTCATTCATTCATTTTTATTCATTTTTTATTATATACATATTGTTTATATATATATATATATATAAAACTTTGGAAACAACCCCTCCCAAAACAGCTGCCTGGTTCACTAAGAGAGCAACTCCCACATCCGCGTTGCTCAGTGACGTAATTCCAGTCTAAAACAGGAAGCGCTAATCTCAAGGGGTTTTGTCCGCTCGTCCACAGGTATTTACTCTCAACTTTCGCTTTGTAGCGTTTCTATATGCTGTGTGGTCTGACTATTAAACGCTGCCACGACACACGGCTACATCCTCTGCATGTGTCACAAACCCTTTTGAGGGGTGTTGTTGTTGTCATGCTAAGCTAGTTAGCTAGCCGCGGACAGTGTGTCAGAATGCAGGTGATGTGGATGATGACCCGTCTCTGAGCGGTCGCACGAGCTCTCCGATGCCGTCTGTGTTTCAACTCATCGCTCATTACACTTTATTATTCTTTATTCATTATTCACCTTTTCCGTTTTAGCGTCCCAAGCGATCGGGCTTCTGACGTGTGACGCTGTGGGTACTTTCAGCGAAACCTTAAAAAACCCTCCCCAGCTCCAATCGCAGCGAGCCAGAAGATCTGCGCGGTGTTAGCACGACAATGCCTGCCGGTAAGCAGAGCGGCGATTTCTGAAATATTACATGTTTATTCCAGTCAGAAATACAGCACACACTGATGTACAGGATTATTACTGGCCACTAAAGTGGTTTTACTTTCAGAAACAGTAACGTCTCCGGTGTGTAATAATAACAGTCTAGTCTTGTTGTTGTGGTTTGAAACTTGCTTCCCCACAGAGTCAACACGCACGCGCACGCGCAGGCAGGCCCACTTCTTTAACAAGTGTGAAAAATCTAAAAATGTGCTTGAAGGTTTTTTTTTTTTGGGCAGAAATCACAGTCAATAGTAGAGCTGGACATTTCAGAAAGCTCTAATAGTTCTGTATTTGCTTAATAAGCTTGAACCTTTTTTTCTTGACAATGTGCAAATTTTTCATAAGACATGTTTATGCACATGTCCGAATGAAGCACAGAATAACATGTTCACGGTCATCCTCACAGTGACTTGCTCAGTTTTTCTCCATAATGCATTTTTCATTTGCACAAACATGGATTACTGTACAATACACCAGTGTGGTCCTATATAATATACTAATATGATCTACTTTCTCATGTAACTGTTACCAGTAGTTGAAGGAGCTCATGCAGACGCACGCCAGGCCTCCTCGTCTGACATCAGAGCCTGAGCTCACTAATGCTCGTGTAGCTGAATGAGCACACATCCCCACAGCCACGCTCCACAATCCAGTGGAAAGACTTCCCAGAAGAGCGGAGGTTATAATAACAGCAAAAGGGCAGCTAAATCTGGAATTGGATGCTCAAAAAGCACATATGTTGTGTGTGTTGATGAGACTAATGGGAGAAAATATACCCACCCCAGAAATCCTTGAAATGTCCATCGGTCTCGTTAAAAGCAAAGAAATACAATTCTTAATGTTTTCACCTGATATTTACCCTTTACCTTAATCCTGTATGAACTTACTATTTAGTGACCTTTAAATTATTAAGTACTGTTAAAACTAATTAAGGTATGTAACTACAGTTGATGATGAAGGTTTGCATTTGCATGCTTATAGAATGGAAGAAAGCAAATGTATATCTCTTTTACAATTTATCCACAAAAAATAGAATTCCAAAATTTAAATATGAAATGTAGGTATATATCTAATAGAGGCTATGGGAAAAAAAACCCAAAAAACTTTTTTTTTGGTATGAGCTAGCATGACTGTTCCTGTGAGCATAGACAGCTGTAATATCATGTTGAGAATGAGATCTAGTTCCACTGAATCATTCCTACACTTAACATGGCACAATACAAAGACAAGGTGATGATAAAGGAACACCTGTAACACCTAACTAGGGTTGAGGACCGTTCATATTTCAACCAGTACACAGAATTCGGTACCCAACGGTATTTTTTTCCCGGTACTTTTTACTCTCTGTAATAACAAAAAATATAATTTTACTTCAAAACTCAATTTCAACATTGTTATTCATTTAGAATATTTTACCTCACCACACAAAATGAAACCTTCCTCTCCAATCCCGAAAGCGTCCCTACACCAGGGCGTGGCATGAGCACGCTGCCCTGACTGTGTTACAGGTTACAGGAGTGACCTTATATGGTCTCGCTCGCTCTCTTTCTCTAACATATACTTTGCTATCTCTCACAAATGCACTCCTAGGTACTGAAATTTGCACTGATTCATTTAACCTGAATTGGTACTCTGTAGTGCTGACATAATTCACACAACCCTACACCTAGTAGTAAATGTTTCGTTGTTCTAAATCTTGCTTGACACAGTATTTACATACACAGTATTTCCTCTTCTAGTTTTTATTAAACAGCAGTTGATGAAACAGCTTGATGAAAAGTGTCCCATTATACATAATTATACCTCAGTGCTGTTCAATATGTGATGGTTTTAGAATCCTGACATGACATCTGTAGATGTATAGTATTTATAATGATCCGTTTTACAGGTACAATTCGATACTGATTAACTGTATTTGTTGTACGATCTGCTTCAGTATTTCATGCTGTAAATGGACAATATTGACCGACACAACACAGGTCTTGCACAGGAACATGTCTTAAAGCTCTTTGCGTTTACGCCTGTGATCCTTTGCATTACTTGGCAACAGAAGCTTGCAGAGAAGCGGCTCGGTTACTAAGCGTGAGTAGCCTGTAGTAGTTTTCCATCCTGCTGCCTGATGCTAAGTGCAATCCTCACTAACTGCTCTATATCACCCTGAATGGCTTTTTCACATCTTCTATGTGTTTATATTCTGCTACTAGACAGCAATGTCAACTGCATGAGGCCCAGTGATCGGGAAAAGCTGGTCTACAGTGTAGCACTTAATCATGTGACATGTGAAGGGCAGAGCTTTTGAGTTCACACGTTAGTTAACATCATCTCCTTTTCACCTTCCAGCAACAGCATGTCTCTGTAGCCACAGCATGAAATTAGCTTGTAAAGCTGCACAAATGCCTGCAAAGCAAACATTCTCAGGTTCTGACTTTCATAAACGTTTTGATCGAATCAATCGAGCCTTATTGGTCATCATGTGGATATTTGAGCAGTTTCTACCCCGGAGTGGATTATTTTCCTATAACGCCACACCCCAAAGGGTTCTCTTCTTCTTTCACCACAGGAATTTCCCTCTGATTATACACTTAAATTTATTCACGAACAGCACATCGTGTTTTTAAAACATTTATATTTACATTTAATATTGTAGTCCATCTGTAAGACAAATGAGTTCCTGTTGTCACTTAATCAACCGTGTTTTGCTCACCAGCCTCTCCTTTTTGTTTTTGTTTTTTTTTTTGTTTTTTTTTTTTCCCCTCTCTCTCTTGAAGTTAAATAGACATGTTACCAAAGAACCAGGAAAGTTAAGGTCCTCTGCACCGTGGCCTAAAACCTACCCGCTGCAGAAACTCACTAATACTCGAGACTTCTTTTCCTGAGTGTTAAATAAATCATGTCCATACAGAAAACTCCACCATATTATAACTTTTTTGTGAAATTTTATTTAGTCTGTTTGTTGTTAGTGTTAATTATGTGGCGCGTTCACCATATACGTCCCTGTGAATCAGCTGTTACTGTATAAATATAATATATAATCACTGAAATGACAGCTGAGCTACTGCCATACCGTGCTGTTATAGGAAATTCATCCTCACCTTCTTTCTGACAGATTTGATCGTTCAGATTCGGGCGTTCAGCACCAAAATGTACTTAAATTCAAGGTCAAATTCAAGGTAAACTAGCAAGCAGTGTCACATCTGCCACAGTGGAATTTACAGAAAAGGGAACGCTTTAAAAAAAGGGGTGAAAGCCAAAAACAAAGCACAGCTCAATGTTTTCACAGAAGAAAAAATTAGAGACTAGACGACTAGGTGTAACTTTATTTTGAAAACTGCTGAGGGGGGAAAAGAAACCTCAAGTTACAGCATTTCTAGATTCACAAATAGACACACCTCCTGCTTCAGCCAATCAGAGTGCACCTGCAGACAGTGTGACAGACAGCGCGGAACACTGTTCACTACTAGGAGGACATGTTGATCAGTAAAAGGGACAGCGTGGATGTGGGCACTGTTTCAACTATTATTTCATCAGATATGTCTATGTTTTTAATTATAACAATAAGGGTGTAGACTTACAGATCATTTCCCTGTCACTCGCCTCTTGTGTTCGCTTCCCCCTCTCCCTCTCTCACTGTCCCTCTCCCTCTCTCACTGTCCCTCTCCCTCTCTCACTGTCCCTCTCCCTCTCTCACTGTCCCTCTCCCTCTCTCAC
>JAQMYM010029341.1:0-19683 GCA_030014255.1 Parauchenoglanis ngamensis | reverse complement strand
AACCGCTCAACTAAGTAAAGAGCAACAACAGTCCATCATTATCCAGTCTCTTTTAAAGTCATAAAAATAAAGAAAAAAAATTGAATTATAAGGTGTGTCCAAACTTTTGACTGGTAGTGTATTTACAAAATTAATAGAAAGCTGAAGTCCACAATGCGAAGCGCACGTTAGATTGGTAGGTAGCATAGAATTTAATACATTTCGTTTATTCATTCATCTTCAGTAACCTCTCTATGCTTGTCAGGGTCATAGTGAATCCAGAGCCCACACATTCTGTCATACCCAGGGGCAATATACTGCTATTATATATACTATCAATCAGTTTGGTTCAGTTTGGCATATATGCTTTTTTCTGATTTCTGGGATGTCCTGTGTTTTCTGAAATTTCTAAATTCTGGTCTGGTGAGTCATCTCATTATTTCAATTTGGTCATCAATGCAGCATTTTATTGAAAACATGAAGCAACGATGATTCTTGAATGTTAGCTTGAAGCGTCAGGGCTCTTAGCAAATTCTCATTATGAATATCATTTATTAATGGCTAATATTAAATATAACACATTGCTAGAATGTAAGCATTGTTGAGAAAATGGGTGTTAAGCACAAGTGTCATTTACTACTCAAGTCAATAATCAGGAAGTTGCAAAGCTTTTTGACAGATCACCTTCAGCACGCTTGATTTCCATCTGCGTCCTTCAAAGAAAGAAACACAAGCTAAAAACACGCTAAAAACAGGCTTGCAGCCTGGAGATCGTGTAGTTCAGCAGGAATGCGGCAGGCGAGAACATTACAGGAGCATATTTGATAATTATTATGAAAGATTTCTTTCCTTTCTACTGGTGGAAACGATGATGGCACATTCTCTTCTGCCTGCTTTGCTTCAAACACACACACACACAGTCACATTGCTTTAGTTTGTAGTCTTATTTTTCCTATGCTTTCTTCATTCTTCTTTTGTTTGGTCCTCCGGTCTTCTATTACTCAAGTTCAGGCTATTTAGTTCAGGCTAAAAAAAAATTAAACCAATATAAATCATGTCAGATGGTTTTTCCACCTTTAATGTGATCTGGGATATCATCGAGATTCTGAGGATACCATCAAGATATAAGTGAAAAACTGAAAAGTTTTAGAGGAAAAAGATAAAATTACAACCTTGTTGCATCAGTGTGCACACTCCTTAACTAACACTTTGTTGAAGCACCTATTGCTTGTAACACTGTTTTTAGGCAAGAGTCTACCCACTAAGCTCATCTTAATTTGGAAAGTTTATTGATCATCATCTTCTGAACCATACCTTTTGTTGACTTGGAATTGTGCTTTGGGAAAATTTTCTTCATCTTCAGCTGGTTGAAAAAGGCCTACAGGTTTTGTACCAAAATCCATTAGTATTTGTAAATAGCCAAGATTATATTTTATATTGACTAAAGCCCCAGTCCCAGTAAAAGAGAAGCAGTCCTATAGCATGATGTTAGCTCCACCATGCTGCACTGTGGGTATGGTGATCTTTGGATAATAAGCTGTCTTGTTTCTCCATCAAATATATTTTCTAGAATTATGCCCAAAAAGACCTTCCTTGGTTTCATCAGACCATAACACATTTTGCCACATTTCAGGATGATTTAGGTGGGCTTGGATGTTTTTTTTTGAGTGAGTGATTGTAATTTATTTATTTATCTACTTAATTACTTATTCTTTTGCATGAGAGGTTTCGTCTGTCGAGCCAAATGGCCCCATAGCCAAGATGTGAAGAATTAAAGAGTGTTGTGTGACATAAAGGGAGTTACCATTACTTGTCCGATGTTCCTCCACCTCCTTGAGTGTGGCTATAGGTCACTTGGCAGTCTCCCTGTCATGTGTTCTTTATTTTTGTCCATTTTGGAGGGACATCCTGTTCTTGGTTATGTCACTGTCATGAAAAGCTCCGCAGTCTCCTGAAAAGCTGTCTTTGGTCTCCACCAAACATGTGTACTGTGACTGTGGCCAAACAACTCTATCTTTGATTTGTCAGTGTAGAGAACAGTATTCCGAAAGGACTGGTCTTTGCCTATATGTTCATCGGCAAACCGGAGTCTTGCTTTAATGTTCTTTTGGAAGGCTTTTTTCTGGCATGCCTCCCGTGCAGGTTAAATTTGTCCAATTTCTTTCTGATTATAGACGTTTGCACGTTCACATTTAACAGTTGCAAGAGTTACCTGCAGATTCTGTAATGAAATTTTGGGGTCCGTGGAGACTTCTGTTCACTTCAAACGGCCTGCCTGCACGTCAAAGGATGAACTTTCTGGGGCGGCTCGTCCTCGACAAATTGGCAGACACTTGAGATCTGTACCACTTGAAAATGATTTCTCTTCCAGTGATTTATTTCAAATAATTTAGAGATCTTTTCAAGTCCATTGACAGACTCATCCACAGCCTTTTCTCAGAAGGCCTGTGAGAGCACTTTAGATCTTTGACACCACGCATTTCAATAGCAAAGACAACACCAGACCCTAGATGTCCGGCTTAAATAAGACAGGTTCCACCTGCATCTACACCTGCAGGAGGATCTAATCAATGGCACATAATCTGGAACACCTGATTGTAATTTTATGGACTTGAAGGAATGATCAGTGTAAGTGTGTACTTGCTTTTTCTACACAACTGATCTGTTTTTTTGTTTATTTAAATTATGAAAATGACTACAAAATGTCAATTTTATGTGTCATTTGTTGGAGGATGTCACAATTGTATCAAAGAGTGTGAAACATTTGCTTCTTCAAACATGTGGGAAAAAAAAATCTGCAATTTCCATCGGATATACTCACTTTTCCCATGACTGTATATTTTTCCCTTCCAAAAAACAAGAACCTGAAGAGACAGCTGGTTTTATGCCATACGTGTACTTGAACTAAATGTAAAAGGACCACCACCAAAACTGCAGTTGTAACAATACACAAAAAGAGCTCATTGTGCACCTGCTAACAATTTAGGAGGGTAATGGGGGGGAGGGAACTGTCTTTCGAGAACAATATGCTCTGCTAGTGAGAATATAATAGCTGTAAAATGGACCACTGCCCCTCCATCCTGGCAATCAAGCAAACATGCACCAAATTCCAGATGCGGAATGTCTCCGAAGAAAAGACACAGTGTGAGAACTTCTGATTGGAAACCTACATCCATCACACCATACAACCTCAACAAGATAGTGATATTATTTTGAAGTCTGTGACCGCATATTTGTTTAAAGATTACAGTATATGGTGTACACATGCCTGATGATAACAATGATTGTGCCAGGATTTGATTATGGTATATCAAAATCATCCCCTTTGTGATTGGTTACAGCAGTTCTGAGGAGACATACCTACACGGTGAGATCAGTGCTTGTACCTGTTAAACTTCCAACTTCAAATACAGATTGAAAAACAAAGGGTTTTTGCAAAGTAAGGGACACAGCTCTTATAAACATTATGTTGCGGGAAAATATTCAATGATAGGTTGGTGTGATGTGACCCAACAGGAAGCGTAGTCATTGTCACCACGCTGAAGTTGATCGACTTCCAGTAACCACACGTCCCAAAGTGGTTCATTCCTCTTACCGCACAGCAACTTCCCAACACTAACTTTATTAAATAATGATACCATGCCTTTTTATCCATTCATAGTTACATTTAATGTTGTGGCTTGTCTGGGAAACCTATCTCTGACAATTTCAAAGCTCTGACACTGAAGACTCCTTCCAATAGGGGCTTCATTTAGATGCAGTCTAATATTACAATCTGACTGAGAGCTCAATCAGATTATACAGCATTCATGCTTACCAAATAGAGTCTCCAGACAGGGTAAAACGATTGAGAACTGCTGAATGAAATTCCTGCCCGATCATATGATTTATGCCTGTCTGATTACTTTAATTGTAAGAATTATCGGTTGCATTTTGTGCAAGTGTGTTTGGTATATGAACTGATTGGTGAAAATCTATTGCTAAATCTGATCTATCTACTACAGAAACAATATTTTATATAGTATTTTCTTTATCAGAACAAACCCATTGCTATAAAGCCTGTGAACTAGTTTCAGTGCTGCTAAAATTAATCAATGTCTTCAGACCAATCTGGCATAACAAAGAACTACATGACTCGTGTAAAGAACATAATGTAAACCAGCACTCCTCTACATACTCGGCCATAAAAATTTGACCTTGTCTCCAGTTCTCCAAGCCTCACGAATTAATTACGTCGCTAACCCTGGCTCATAGATTAATCAAAAATGCGCTTGTAGACAGACCCAACTCTGCTCACTTATTCTGCGCACATGAACTCTCCTGTCGTAAGTGATGTAAATGTTAATGTATAAATAGCAGTCTGAAATGGCCCAATACAATAATCTATAGAGAATTGAAAGATGCAGATTTTCTCACACTTCAATGGGAATAGAAAAAGGGATGTGTATTTAAACAAGGTGGAGGAGTTTCCTCAATCCCAGGAAGCCACATAGTTCATGGAGAACTCGATAAGTGAGTGAATCACAGGAGCAGCTTTGATATTTATTGTGGAAGAGAGTCCTGTTCTTCCCTCTGGTACACATGACAACAGCACATTCTGTTCTACATTTACTGTTTCCCTTTTCACACTGTGTCACCACACACCCACACACACATCTTTTCTTTATACACCATCCTCATTCCTCTTTGCTTTCAGGGCTTCTGTTCTACATCTTTTGGCTCTTTATATAATGCACAAAAGAATAAGAACTAGCAGGGAATAAAATGGCATCCTTTTCTTGGATAATTTAAGAGCTGGGCTTAAAAAAAGCATTAACGTGAATAATCTGTAATCATGAAGTTTGATCAATTATGATATCGCCTGTTGTGATCTACTGATTTACTTTTTTTTTTTTTTCCTAAAGCAGTAACATTGACTTCACATGGCTTTATGAATGAATAGCGTGTTCTGTGGCGGTATGAAATTATGGGATAATAAATAATTCAATGTATTATAATACTAAATCTTTTGGGTAATTAAATGTTAATCTGCTTTGTAATGAATTGTGTGTATTAGATGTGTGCTGATACGCCAGTATGACACTATATCATGAAAAAGGTAGCTGAGATAATTATAACATAATTATTTTTATATGCTTGTGCAGGTAATGTGACCATAAGAAGAGATTCAAGGTGAAATATGGCCAGAATAAGCTGATATTTTGTCATGTACTGAAAAGGGTGTTCATGTGTATCTAACCCAAAATAATGTATAATATATATTAATACCAGTCCATAGTTACATGGTCTGTGTGGAGAATCTGAGTTTAAATGGAAGATAGGAAGTAAAGAAATATGCTGTGCATATAGACCAGGTTAAGTGTCACAGGGAGAAAAATCATGTAGAGATTGAAGGGATGTTAATAAGTAATTGACTATCAAATTTTCTGTCTAGCCAGGATTGAGGAGGGCTAGAGAGTGTCCTCATATAAGGAAAGCCATCTAGTCTAGTGCATAAAAAACTCAGCCATGAACCTGAAATTCATAACTAACCTATATATGAAATAAAATTCACTCGAGCACATTTGTAATTGTTTTCTCAGGTCACTGTGGGAAAACCTTTGCCATCTTGAAGAGATACGTAAGCGGTGCTGTACCAAAAACTGACTGGTTACTCATCGTAGATGACGACACGCTTATTAGGTGAGAGCGATTATTCCTTTAAGATTCCTTCTAAAGCTCACAATCTGTCTTGAGAATCGCTGAGTATCTCCTCATCATGCGTAAAGGGATTAATTAACAGAGATGACGCAGAGGATTCCTTTATGGCACTTTCATCCTATGGGGAACCTACAGGACTATATTAAGTTGTGTCGGAAAATTCAATGAAGGGAGGATAACTGATGGAATTAGTGATCTGTGCACTTTTATGGGTATCACCTTGTGGGCAGGGCGTTATTGATGACTCTTTACTGACACATTGCTGAAGAAAAAGCAGATTAACTTTCTGTATCAGCAGCTTTCGTAAGAGTGCTCTGGTTACAAGATTATAATACTGCGCTCTGCATTATGTTGTCATTTCTATAGTAACAATTTACACAGGGACTTCATGTAAATGATTTTTTTTAATGCATGTACTTGTTGGTATGGTGAAGTTTTGTCTAAGGAGATGTGTATTTTGTATTTATGGAAGGAGTCTCTAGTCTTTAGGGTGAAGGTGAGTGGAGCAACAGAAAACCCAATCATCTGGTGATTTGAATCCTTAAGTATCCCAAATCGGCATACTTTATCAAATTACAGCGGCACTAGTCAATCACGATAATCTATTCGCTTAAGGATGCGCAAGAGGGTAGATAGCACTTCCCTCTGAGTGTGTTACTCCACCATGTGACGCAGCATGAGCAGCATTTAAAAAAAAGATGCATGTGGCTGGCTGGCATGTCTTAAAGGAAGCGCATGATGGTCTTCACCCTGCTGGGTTGGTAGCTGTGATATGGTGTGTGGGAAATGGCGAAGATTAAATGAGGGAGAAAATTGGCACAAAATAAAAATATTTTAAAAAAATAATAAAAATCCTATAAATGAATAAAAGGTGTGATGTGTCATTCTTTAAAAAGAATAAAGAAATACTTTCCTTGCTATGGCATAAGAGGAATAAAACAAAATTAGCTACCTCGGGATGGCAACAGGAAGTCCACTTTTCTTCAGGCCTCGTCATACCACTATGATGTAGATTAATTTCCTATGGCAAAACACCCTGAAGTGGTTTTTTGCCTTTTTTTTTTTTAATTGCATATTGAATAATTAGAAATCCTGTGTCAGTAAAAGCTTAACAAACCATAAGAGCAAGCATGAACATGCAGTATAAAAGATGCCCACATGCACACACACATGCACACAAGTTTCAAAGTGTGTGCACTTGGACCATGTTTATATTACATTGTGGGGACCAAATGTCCCCATAACGTGATATAAAACCTGTTATTTTTACCTTGTGGGGGGAAAACTCAATTTTACAAAATACAATTAAAAAATAGCCAAAAGTCTTGTATTTTGTTTGGTTACTTATGGTTAAGGTTAGGGCTGGGTAAGGGATAGGGTTGCCATGGTTACATTTAGGCCCATAGAAATGCCATGTCTCCACAAAGACATGAAAACAAACATTTGTGTGTGTGTGTTTGTGTGTGTGTTTGTGTGTGTGTGTATGCTTGTTTTCCTCCCTCAGCTTGCCCAGACTACAATCCCTGCTCAGCTGTTATGATCCCACGGAGCCGGTGTTCCTCGGGGAGCGTTATGGTTATGGGCTTGGCCAGGGAGGATACAGCTATATTACAGGAGGAGGCGGGTGAGTGATCAAAAACTCTGTGTAGTAGAGATACAGCTCAGGTCAGAACATTGCAGTCCTCCACCAGCAGGTGCTGAAAATATACACAGGCATTTCACTCATGAGCTTCTCTGGACCCAAGGCTGTTTGCACTGAGAGGTTGAGCTTGTTTAATCTGGTGTGAAAGCTGTATTGAAACCTGGAAGGGGTCAAGGGAAAAAAAAGATCTCCATTTCAGTCTGGATATGCATTCAGGGTGCAAGCGAACCATGTGTGAAATTGATCCTCTTCCAGAGCTTGGGGTAGAATAACATCAGCAAGGTGTCACACTCCTCGTCCATTCAGGTATCCCAACAGCGAGTAAAAGAATTTTGGGCTCTGCAAAAGAGAAAACTACGTGGAGCAAAAAAGGGATTTGAGTTTGAAGTGACAGCTCATATTTAGAATGACAAAATGGATTAAGAGTAGAGATGTCGGTTACACATCAAGCATTCGGACGTTTGAATAACTGGCTGAGGAAAATTGCAAGGTGATTCAAGGGGGATAGTGAAGGATTACTGAGTGCCGTTCATTAAAATGCGAGGTAGTGAGTGCCCTTGCCAGTTTATTAGGTACACCTGCCTTGTATTCAGGAAGCCTTGTATGCAGGAAGCAAGGGTCTTCAACAAGTATAAAACAGGTTTATGTGTATTCTCTACTTAGTAACACTGTACCACTGCACCTCAACACCAGTTCAGCTTAAATTAGATAGCTAATGAGAGTTACAGCCCATGGTTTATACAGCCAGGGTTGAACACACAGAGAGAACACCCCATGATCTGCAAATCAAACATCTTGATATTTATTTGTGGCTTAAAGTCTAGGTAATCGAACACTTCTGAGCACTCATACAAAAGAAGTATGTTTAAATCAGAATAAATTCATTTTCCACAAACGCATGTGAACAGAAATGTTTATTCTTGCTATACTGGAAAAGGTTGAACGTTTTCATCTTGAGAAATCTAGACAACACTTGCTATTAGGTTTAGGACCTGGTTGACTCATAACTTATAAAACTGCTGAAGTATTTTTGTGTGAGCAGCTGCACCTGAAGCATGTGTTTAAAATAATACTGCCAGGAAAGGTTCTTGAGGAAAATGTCATGGATGAACCTTTTTTTTTCCCAGCATTTTTTTATAGGCACAGAAAATGGAATAATCATTTTCATAGCAAGTTGACAAAGAAATTCATCGACAAAAATGGTTAAAAATTAGACAGAAGTCAGAAATTTTCTTCAAAAAAATGTTTGTCTGTGGTAACATTTTAGGGTTCCGAAGGTATAGGGTGAGATAGGATGGGTTGGGAAATGTGATGGGATGGGATAGAATAGGATAAGACATTGGAAAGATATGATTGGATGGGACAAGATAGGATAGGAAGGAATAGAATGAGATGCCATGGGATCGGATAGGATGGGATGCCGTGGGTTGGGATAAAATATGATGGTATAGGATGTGATGACACATCATGGCTCTCACCCTTACAAAGGCCCATCTTACTATTTTTTTTTCTTTTTTTATAATGATTTGTGATACGATGTTGAGTCTTTATACAATAATAGTGAGGTACTGACCATGTTTTAATAACCACCTCCTTCCATCCCTTTTTTCCACCCAGAATCCATGGGGGATGCTAACTTTTCCACTCAAATGCAGTATTAATGCTGAAGCAATTTTGCTCATAGCTCTCATCCGTACATTATCCTGCTTTTATCCTTTTTTTTTACTAAAATATCATCATTTAAATGATGATCTTGTGAAGTAACAATAATTTGAAAGAGGGAAAGATGGGTCTGTTCTGTAATGTTTATTCTACTGATCCCTCAGGGGAAATGAAACTTGAGTGCATGTATCTGTTTGTCCTAGCTCACTAATCTCCTCAGTTCACTAATGTAGAAAACACTGCCCAGAGGTCAGTTAATCATAATTTATCTAGAAGATTTTTAGTTGCCTGTTTTCATGGTCAATAATTAGAACTACTCAGTTTTGTGGGTGGGAAGGGAGTTGGAGAGGGGGAATTTCTTTCTTTCTATTTTTTTTCCCACCCGGGTCATCATTTTCCCTTCAAATCAATCCCATTAGGAACGAGGCACTGGCTGAGCAGAGCCTGCATGTGAGACATGGTAGGGTTATCCAAGTTACTATCGAAAAATGAGATTAGATTTGAGTTAAATTTCTCAGTGGGTGAAGCCTTGTGTGAGGATGAGTGTGCATAGCATGGCTCCCTTAACACCTAATCCAAACTTCAGGGCTCAGCTGTACTCAGACAGAACAAATCCATGAGCCTGAATAATCTCTCAAATAAATAAAAACCATCACCATGTAAGCTCAGTCTAGTTTTCCTGATTGCACAATAACTGTATCCGAACCAGGGATTCTCAAAGTCTAACGGTAAAATAAATTACACCAATCCCCTGAGCACAGATTTATCTCATGAACATTATTTCTACTTGTAAGATCATGTTTTGTCTATTTTTTAGAGCCATGGGACTTTTTGTTCCTGAACCTTCTAAAGTTGGACAAGTTGACATTATTTACAGGCTACTTTCTTTTGAGTTACTGAGGTGTTGATGAAATTAAAGGGACCAATCAAGCTGGCTAATAGCTATAAGAACCCTCTAGTAAATATAATATCTTTAGTAATGGTGAGCTTTGATTCGCACAACTGTAAAGAAATTCATCTGCCTTGCCCTCTGAGAACTACTATGCTAACGGATACAAATGAACAACAAAGAAAATGATGATTCATTTATACAAATACTGTAAAGAAATAAATACACAATGACACATTATAAATTCTAAATTGATTCAAGTAATCCACTTTAAGGTGAAATGTTGTAGCAGAAATGGACCAATGTTGCATATTATGATATAGACTAATGGGAATAAAACTAAACTAAACTGTGTTAGTATGTTGTCACAAGTCAGCAGAACTGCTCCAATGCTCCTTGATGTCAGTTCTACAAGTCTCTGAAACGTTCCTCGGGTGTTAAACAACGTTCTTAATCTCAGGTGTTTTAATGATTATGGTGGAGATAACACGTCGCTCCAAAATCTCCAATTGGTGTTGTGTTTAGTTGAGACTTGGTGACTGTGAAGGTCGTAACATATGATTCACAACCTTTTTTTAGGAAACCAATCAGCAAGCTCTTTTGCCCTGTGAATGAGGGTGGAGTCATCCTGGGAAAGACCACTCCCATCAGAATAGAAATGTTTCATCATAGCATAAATGTGATCAGTTGGAAAAACCGCAGTACTCATTTGCAGAGTCTCTTCCCTCTAAAAGCGAAACCCGACGGGAAAATAAATACATTCCTCTTACAGCATTACGGAGCCACTATATGTTTTCTTTTTTTTGTGAGCCTTCTGTAGTAATAGGGAAAAATCTAATTCCAAAGATTGTTCAGAATATGATATATACCTTTGCCCTTTATTCCTCTGTCCAGAAGCTGCTCAGGTACTTCAGTGTTACAGTTTACAGTTCAGTCTTAGGATTGGACTACTGCACCTCGCTCCTGGCAAGTCTACTGTAACTGATCCAGAATGCAATTGCACCGCCTGTTTTCACTCTCTCCAACCTCACTGCTGCCGTTTCCCCCACATGAGATTTGACTTACAAAGGAAAAATTGAAGCAGCCTCCAATTTAAATAAACAACTTGAAACCCATGGGTTTTCTTCCTGGACTCCCTTTTCTGTACCAGGGTTTTGGCTTTATAGTATTTAATAGGGCTGTAACAATACACTCCAGTCAAGGTTCAATTTGATTCACAATACCGGATTTACGATTCAATTTTATTAGAAGAAAAGTTAGACTGAAAATACTTTTATTTCTTTCAAAAATTGCTATGAACAGAGGCTTAATATTGTAAACAAAGGGTACTAAAGGTTTACCATACTCTGACCTAGATATATGATCAATTGAAACATAATGAGCTCTGTAGCAGCACCTGAGACATCTTTTTTTAATGGAAATAGAGCATTCAGTGGCTTCTTTCTTGGCCACAGTAGACTGATGTCTGTTGAAAGCTCTTTTTAATGGTTATAACATGGTTTCAGCACCTGAATATATACTGTGTAATGTTATATGTGTAACTATATGACCTATACCCTAGCTGTCAGTCACTGTGCTCGCTGTATATTTTAACTCTATGGGGTGCACAGATTGGGACCTCTGGTGTTCAAACAATGCAACTACATTATAATAATAATAATAATAATTTGTCTGTCACATATACATTATAACACAGTGCAATTCTTTTCTTTGCATATGTCAGCTTGTTAGGAAGCTGGGGTCAGAGCACAGGGTCAGCTATGATACCGCAGCCCTGGGGCAGAGGGCCTTGCTCAAGGGCCTAACCGTGGTAGCTTGGGGGTGCTGAGGCTTGAACCCCCAGCCTTCTAATCAGTAACCCAGAATCGTACCCATTGGGCTATCACTGCCCAACAGTATGGATTTGATGCATGATGTGAATTTTCCATCTCTCTTCATCCATGGCTGAAGTGCCCTTGAGCAAGGCACCTAACTCCAAACTGCTCCACAGCTGCCCACTGCTCAAGGTGTGTGTGCTCACTTATAATTTGCCTGTGTGTGTGATCACTGCTTTAGATGGGATAAACGCAGAGAATAATTTCCCCTCAGGGACTAATTATCTGAAATAAAGTTTAAAAAAAATCACAATGTGTCATTGCACCCCTAGTATTCATAGCCCCTGACAAATTTATCCGACGATATTGGACAACACAAAGCACTTCTGTGAGTCGTTTTTGGATATCTGCCATATGCTATAGGTGTAAATCTAAATGTAGTATTACACTTGTATACTTTTTCACAGAATAATCAGGTGCTAAATTGCACTCTCTCACTCTTTGACCCTATGTTATAGGATGGTGTTCAGCAGGGAGGCCGTACTCAGACTCTTGGCAAGTGGCTGTAAATGCTACAGTAACGATGCTCCTGATGATATGGTATTGGGGATGTGTTTTAACTCCCTTCGACTTCCGGTTACACACAGCCCACTGTTTCACCAGGTAAACAACACTTCCTGCCTGCATAGGACCCTTATGAACATTCCTAGATGAAGTGTTTATGAAGGAATAAAATGACTTCTCATTCATCATGCTAATGTACTGTGCCTGCTTTTGTAATATGTTTTTGCTCGTAAAGGCAACTTGGAAATGTTTATAGGACGTAAATTATTTTTCTTACACAGTTTTATTATTCTGGGCGTTATAAATACTGTGCAGTCATGAGTCTAGTTTAGTTTAATAATCTAACCCTGACCACTTTGTTTTCTCATGAGTTAAATAAATGAGAGTAGTTGAGTAATAAATGCAGAAGAAGTGCCTTGTAAACTGTACAAGCAAAGAACTTCAGAAGAACTTTGGTTGGGATTTTATTGAAGGATTCCTGTTAAAACATAAACCCACTGACAGCAGCAAAGCTTGCTTCTTCACAGAGCATCCTACTTCACATCCAGCACCAGCTCCAAGTCAAGATTACTACCGCTTCAGCATTCAGCAGTGCTTTTCAGAAAAGACAGTTAACAGGTTTCAAGATTATTTGCAGGCACCAGAAAATGTCTGAAAGGCCTCTTGTGTCAGGTATTTATGACTCGAATTTGGCCATAGTGAATAAGCACTTCAGACCATGACAGCCTGTACCACCCTGCTGAAACTGTTTCAACTCAAGCCGTTTAACTCCAAATCTTTACTATAGTATTTGCATGTAACTTGATATATCCAGCTTTACAGCTTTTGTAACTGTGTAGTGTGTGTTACCTTGAAGGGTCCTGTTCTTTGGGGTTCCTGCCACATATGTGTATTTCATAATACACATCACTTTAAGCATCTTAAATATTGCTTAATTGCTTAAAAATGCATAATTTAAGCCATTTAAGATTTCAAATGCATCAATATGAACATCTGTTGTCAGATAGTAAAATCTATGCCAAATTACCCGACCTTTTGTATTCTCTTGAATACAAACCTTTGGAATGACCAATTAAAAAGTAAGTTGTGTGGAACATCTGACCTCATTGGTCACTGAAAGGCACGCTAAAGGAAAGTTGGGTTATGTCGGGATTGGGTTTTTTTCACTCTGAAGATGAGTTATGTGGCTAACACCATACCGTACCAGCTTATTTGCCAGATTAAGTAACATTTTCCACTACCATGCTTGTACTGTATCTGTCTTCGGAATGTGAAGTGTTTAGATTTATAGCATCACAATTACTCATTTGTATGCAAGGGGTTCTTCTGGGTTCCCTGGTTTCCCCCCATCCTTGCAAAAACATTCTGGTAGATGGATTGGCTATTACCCAGGGTGGATCCCACTTCACAGCCAGTGTGTCCAGGACAGGCTTCAGATTCACTGAGGCCTTGGCCAAGATAAAGTGCTTACTGAAGATGAATGATTAACTTCAAATATAGACTTAAGACATAATATTATAAAATTATAATTTTAACTTACAACTTCAGACTACTTTTCTTTTTTTAGACTTGTCCTCTGACAGAGACATAAACAGGTCTGCCCAACACTAATCACAGAACAGTCTGTCCAGCTCTGAAAAAGAGATGATGATGATTGCTAGTGAACTGTTTTTTCTCTATCGGTCACTTTTTAAATCAACAGTGTCAGTTCGGATTAGTCTCATATGCTTGTCTCTTCAGTTTCAGTGACCTTAGTGCATCTCTCAGAGACACACTGTTCTTGTTACTATGCCATGATATTTTCTCAAAAGTCTCCTGAGATACTCAAACATTACATCTGGTGCACCTTTTTGACATGAAAAACTAAACTATATCAACTATATCAAATTTCCATCCTAATCTTTTACTGGAGAGATACTCAACTAATTAATTATTGATCAAACTAATGATGTGCACTTGTGTGCTTAGAAAAGTGGGAAATCAGCTTGAGGTTAAAAATACCTCATGCTGTGTGTGCATATTTTATATTTAATAGCGCTAAGAGGGGAATCAGAACAATAAATTGCTTGTTTGGAATAATTTGCTTGGTTGGAAGACAAGATCTTGCAGACGCTACTTAAAAAAAGCCTCCCAAAAACAACTTTTGGTTTAGTTGGAGATATGAAATTTGAGCTCACTTAAACTATAATAACGTTCATTCAGACCTTGTTGTAGTTCCATTTTGACAAAAATCCAGACTATTATGAGCAATTACACCCTATTTAGAAGGTCTCTAGCAGACGTTAAGACAGGATTTTGTGAACCTATGTGTAGTGTAAACTACATCTGTGAACGATAATGTGTATATATAGATATATAGTTTCTTATGACATCGACGTCAAAGTAAAAACAAGAAAAGCAGAACCGGGTTCTGGTACCATTTCACTTCAGTTTCACTGACCACAGATGGGATAGTGCTGCCTCTGTGCTGGGGTGTCAGATTTTATTTCCAGAAGATCAGATAACCCGTATAAACTCGCTGACATTATTTATGCAACTGTCAGTTTCAGATGTTTTCCCAGAATGGTCAGAAAATGTTCAATTGATCAGTGTCTGGATTTGTAATCATGGAACATATTGCTCTCCTATACGCGGGTAAATAAAGAGCACCCGCAGTGTCAGGGTTTGCATTAAGTAGTTTGTCTTAAATTTGTTAGGCACAATGAATTTACACTGAAATAGAGCTGGTTATTCCAGGTGAATGTGCAATCTCTGTTAAATTTGTGCTGACCCTACTGATTGAATGTTATGCTCTGATTAAGTGCTCAAGTACATGCTCTGGCTGGATCCCAGATTTCCTAGTGTGTCATTGTGCTGGTTTCTTGTGTTGCCCAGGCACGGCCAGAGGACTACGCCAGAGATTTTTTAGCCCACCAGACTCCAATTTCTTTCCACAAACACTGGAATATTGAACCAATTGCAGTGTTTCACAAGTGGTTAATTGATGACGTGCACGGCTCCAGTACAGAAAGACTCAAAAAAGCTTCTAAAGAAGAGTTATAGCAAATGGACTCTCTATTGAGACCGAGATGTCGACAGGTAAATGGTAAGATTCTTTGTTGTAGCCTTAAAGACAAGAAATAGAATGCCCATGCTGCTAATACTGGCTAAGAACTACATCTTTGGCCCTGTTTTTGTTACACTTGGTTTTAAAATGCGTCTTGAGCATTCAGGTAACAAATGGACTGCCGAGACACGTCGCTGTGTTTATCAGGCGTCTCTGAGGTGTCCCGCTGACCGCTTTTGTTCATATTTCGTTACTTTCGCTAGAAGGTCAAAGGCCCCGGTGCAAACTATATCGAAACATTAAACCTGCAACATACCGTCATTATTTTCTTGCACTCCAACCACGTACATCGGTGTCCCTTTCCATTTTTTTCCAGCGTTTCATGCTGTTGCCAAAATAAAACAATCACCACGTCCAATATTAATGATGTAATTTCCTGTTACGTCCATGCTGCGTTTACATCAGTGTTTACACTGCAGAAGGTATGTGGTTAAATGCGTCCCAGACCACCTCGGCAAGTGGTTTGAGCGACTGCGTCTTGAATGTGTCTTGGAGGTCGTTTACACTTGTATTTAGCGCCGTCCAGTTGTGATCAGATCGCCCAAGACGCATTTTCATACCAAGTGTAAACGGGGTCTTTGAGAGGAAGAATGTGAGAAATCTAAACTTTGAGTCCACATAGTTGTTTGTTTGTTTGTGCAGTTCGCAATAATCTGGTATATTAAAGGCTAACCTGATTTATTTTGCAATGTGATAACAATGGGCCTCATTTATTGGACTGGGTACTAACAATTTATTAATAATCTTATTTACATAAGAAATGTGAAATTACTGAAAATCTGGTTACTTTGAGAGAAAAAAAAAATCTTAGTTTTTTATGAAATTATTTATTCACTTTGATAAAACTTGACTAATAGATTCATAAATTTGTGACGGTAACTAATAAGAAACTATTCATTCCACCAAAAACTCTCCTAGAAGCTACATTGCCTGTTTTTCATCAGTTTTTCCAAACCTTCCTCTACCCTGCCATGTGTCTTTGCAGGACGTCCCAGAGATTTCTGGAGCTGTTTGGACGCCTTTATGTCTCATTCCAGCTTCTCTTATAACAGCTTGATTGGAAAGTTCAGGATCAGACAGGCCGCTCCATTACAGACAGCACTGCCTCCTTCCTCCTTCCTCTCCAAATATCTCTTAAACAGCTCTGAGGTGTGCGGCGTCTTCAAGAGTCACTGAGAATTAAAAAAAAGTCCTCCGAAATGTCTTTAAAAAAGCAAGCTGTTGACAGACTTTTGACCGGAAATGTGTGCGAGAGATATTTATAATATTGGTCATCATTTGCCAAAAATGTCTTTAGATTTTTTTTTTTTTTTTTGGATATGTTTTCTTTTTCTAATGCTGTGTATTATATTACTTATAAAACTGTCGTTATTTGAAAAAAAAAACAACCCTCTGTGCCATTATTTAACTAACTTGATAACTAAATGGTTTCCTTTCATTGCCTGGGCGCTGTCACGACGCCTGAATAAAATAGGGTTTGATTTATTTAAAGTAATTGTATATAAAGGTAACTTGGCAGGTGCCGTATGAATGCGATAAATACGGGACTCGCGGGAGGGAACTTGGTTCCATGAAGCTGATTCAAAATGTTCTTTGACATTTTATGAGTTAAACGGAGATACAGTACATACAATCATTATTCCAGGTGTGTAAAAGTGCCCTTGTTTATATGTTTTTAATGAATAATGGCCAACAAAAATGCATTTTATATTGCGGCGAGCACATTCCAACCTTTTAAACAGTGTCAGTGTTAAAAATGAAATCAACCTGTCAGTGTTTTTGCAGCCTGTTTTATAAGCATAGCTGGAGTTTTTAGTGACCCTGCTGACAGTGTAACATACTCCAAATTTCACTTAATTGCAGAAAAAGAGCTCTTGATGTTTTTTTTTAAAACGCAGCGGATAAAAGGGAGCACTTTACACCATAAAATATATGCCCTTCAAATATGAACACACTATTTTGCCATGAACCTCCATTTCCTGTGAACATTTTACACGAGGTGCGCATGCATTCTCAATAGTGCACATTCAATCATTTATATACAGTCCACCTTAAACACAAAACATGATTTACTCACTTCTTCTGGGAACATTCTGTATCACACAGTGATTTTGGGTTTAACATTCGCACACTATGAATATGTCATCTGTAAGCAATTCAAAGGTCTTGTGGGTGGAATCATTCCCACAATCCCACTAATTACAGCTTGTAAATTCTAGCCAGACTCCTATGTACAATTGTACATGTTTCTATCACTAGAAAAAAAATACCCATAGGTCCAGATTTCATAGACGGCCATCCTGCATCTCTAGGGGTGTGATTCTGTTTCAATATGTGATTTGATCGATGAAACACCTGTCACTATTAATGCGTTTGAGAAGTGGGAGGCCACACCTCCTTTACTGGACCAGATAGATTCTTTCCACTGAACAAGAGCCTGTGTCTAATCTCAAGATAACTGTGTGCTCTTTCACCCAAAATAGCCTGTTCTTAGGCAGTAAAAAAAAAAAAAATAATAATAATTAAAAAAAATAAATAAAAAAAAAACAGTGCAATGACCAATCAGTACTCCAAAGAAGAAGCAACACATTTCCTGGCATTTGTAACATACTAAGCAAGTTATATTGTGAATGCCAGAACTAAAAACCTTCTCTTGAGCAGAATAAATAGTTAAAAGCTTTAAAATTGTGTCTGTTTTATCCATGGCAAGTATAATGCTTGATTTCACTACGTATATGTGTACTCAACTTTTCTGTGTATAGCACTAATCACTAAAGGGTCTGTGGTAGCTCAGTGGTTAAGACGTCCGACTAGTGATCGGAAGGTCATGAGTTCAAATCCCAAGCTTCCACTGCTGGGCCCTTGAGCAAGGCCCTTAACCTTCACTGCTCACTTGTATAAAATAAAATAAGATGTACGTAAGTCGCTCTGGAAAAGGGCGTCTGCCAAATGACATACATGTAAATCATGTAAAGTGAATGTCACATGGCTAAATATGCAGTGGGCAGAATACACCACATCAGCAGACTAAATCATGAACAAGTTATGATATCAATGTATCACTAAAACAGCATGAATAGAATCGAACAGAGCTTGTCTTAAATTTTCTGAATTTCTTTGATATCTCCGTGTGACTTCACATGAGCACATTTGCCGGAGTTGTATACAGGTCGACCTGGAAGCCAGTCAGGGATGTTTTTGCACTGACCTGACCTGAGTAGATATTCCTTTTAACCCTGCAGATTTATTAAAGGTACACAAAATGCAAAATATGATTTTGTGCCCATGTGGCATGTATACAAATGAATTATTTGGATTGTCAACAAATCATGTGTTCTAACCAGATACGGATTCATTTTGTTCATGTGGTGGTGTTCACAGGGCATCTGGTGGGACTAGACGTGTGCATCAGGACTGGGTTCCCACAGAACGAAACATGCCAATGACAAAGAATGTTGTTGTCGTGCAAGCAGGTGGTTTTTAATCTCATGCAGGTGTGAGTGAGCAGTCAGATATGAAACTTGCTGGGTAAAGAAAAACCATGTACATTAACACAAATGCAATGCATTTACAATGTTCATTGATTCCTCCTTAATACCTGCCTGGTCGAGGATGCAGTGCTTTAAATTAGGCTACTCATTTGTGTATATTTATGAAATAGGACCAAATACATTTTTTAGAAAAGTTGTGGGGGCAGGAAAAAACTAAAATCATAACTGAACTTGAGGAATGTAACTGAGGTTGAGGAACTGTCAGAACCAACATTCTCATTTTTTTTTTTTTTAGAAAGAAAGTTTAAAAAGCCTTCTGGCTCAGACAAATCCCACTTTTGGTTTCAAACAGATACTTGTAGCATTAAAAGATACAGAGCACAAATAAATCCTTGTGCTGTGTATAGATGCTGTAAGATTTGACTTTGGATAAGTCAAAAATATTTTCTCAATGTCTCATGTACAACTGTATAGTTGTACATGTGCACCATGTATTATAAAACCTTGATATCTAATTATATATATACATTACCAGTCAAAAGTTTGGACACACCTACTTTTTTTCATAGGTTTTTTCACAGGTGTTCTGCAACACGTATGGCATATACTGAATTATGTGGTAAACAGAAAAGTGTAACAAAATATGTTTCATATTTTAGGTTCTTCAAAGTAGCCACCATTTAGCGTGATGATACAATCGGCATTATCTTAACCAGATTCATGAAGTCGTCACCTGGAACGCTTTTCAGTGAACACGTATGCCTTGTTAATATGGATTACTATAGTTGTTCTATAGGGCTGTTTACTGTATTTTTATCATTTACTATTTACTGTTG
>JAQMYM010029070.1:0-19728 GCA_030014255.1 Parauchenoglanis ngamensis | reverse complement strand
GCCACTCGCAATGAAATAAATTACACATAATCTTACTTGATGTAAATGATTCCATCTTCGTCTCCTTTGTCCGCGCCTTGTAAACACGTCTTGAATGATTAAAAAACTAAAGGACTCTTTAGAATTTATATGCTAAAACTCCATTCAGGCTACCTTGCTCGAGACTTTTTTTAGAGACATAGTACCCCATTAAGTTAAATACACATTTGCAATGTCAACACATTAGGTGCGAATTGAGCCACCAGTTGTATAAACCACTTTTGACAGCCCCCATGGTAAAGGGATGGGGTAGGTGCCATAAATCTAAAATGTCACACACACATGCCCCCACCCCTCGTACCCATTTGAATGACAGGCACCAAAATGGCCGCTTGCTCAATCACTGTGACAGCCCTGGTGACAGACCCTGGTAAAGGAGGTGTACGGGGTCATAAATCATTATGATTGACAGTTTGACATGTAGGGGTGTATAGTACGTTGATTTAGAAGGTCTGTCATGATACCGGTCATTCAATAATGACATAGCCTGTCGCGATTTCACAGTAATTATTTTACAATATGAATACGTATGCACATACACAAACGTTAGACTAACAAGATTTAAAATAAATAAATAATTAAAGGGCTAAATTTAAACACACGTATCAAGTTTCTAATCTTTAAAACTAATCTTTTATTTCACACGTTGTTTGACAGAAACATTTGGCTGCCGGCTTCTACCGTGACAATTACCTATTTCAAATAATGACATAGCCTGTCGCGATTTCAAAGTATTTATGTATTTTATTTTTACAACATGAATATGTACACACATACACGAAATGTTAGACTAACAAGATTTAAAAAGGGGGTAAATTTAAACACCCGTATCAAAGTTTCTAATCTTTAAAACTAGTCTTTTACTACTGTATTACATAAAAACGTGTTTTTTCATTCACACATCTTCGTCTTCTTTGTCCGTGTTCTTGTAAATACGTTTGAATGATTAAAAAACTAAAGGACTCTTTAGAATTTATATGCTTAAACACCATTCAGGCTGCCTTGTTCGAGACTTTTTTTAGAGACACAGTACCCCATTAAGCTAAATACACATTGCATTGATAACACATTAGGTGCGAACTATGCCACCGTTTTCAAAACACCCCTCCCGAATCACCCTCATCACACACACAGGTATGCAGACAAGAGTTTGATATCTGACAAAGCCCCCCAACTCCCTATACTCTGTTCAAATGACAGACAGAAATATTTATGGCCAGTTGTAAATCACTTTTGACAGCCCCCCTGGTAAAGGAGGGGAAGGTACCATAAATCTAAACTGTCACACATGCCCCCACCCTCCTGTACCCGTTTGAATGACAGGCACAAAATGGCCGCTTGCTCAAATCACTCTGACAGCCCTGGTAAGAGGAGTTGTACAGGGTCATAAATCATACAGGGTCATAAATCATTTTGAGTGACAGTTTGACAGAAAGTAAAGGATAAAGACTACTCACAGCAACACTGAGTGCTTGATTCTGATAGGTCAGAATGTGTCAGTTTAATTTCTATAATTGCAGATCAAAGGTTTATAAAACAGATACGGTGGATATAAAAAAGTCTACAAACCCTATTATGATATGATTTGTTTCAGTTTCATTTTTTACATCACAAAAGCCTTCAGTTTTAACACAAGGGTTTAGACTTTTTACATGCACTGTACTTCTGCATGTTCCACATAAATAGACTTAAGTGTGCAATTGTTGATATGCTGTCTGTCCTGGAATATCTGATGCAGGCCATCAGTGGTGCAGACCATCAGTTCGGATCCCTGGTTTCACAACAGTTATTGATTTGCCAATGGCTTGCTATCAGTTAGCAGTTAACAGTGTCAAGGGTTATATGGTTCATATTCCAACATTCTCAAAGCTTTGCAAATCACTATTGGTGATCATGCAAAATTTATAGAATTTTTAATGAGGGAGAACAAATGAATTGATTTAGTATTTTTAGTAAATGCATTTTAGTAATTTAGTAATGCAGATAAATGCTGTCAGTGCTTAGCACATCCCTAAGCTTGACCTGGCTTGTACGACTTATTATGCGTTTGCAATCTTGTGACTGTTCTATATGAACATTTACTGCAACTATGAAGTTTTTTTTTTAGATATATGAATTAGTAGCAAGACAAAATTATATGAATTATGAATATTTCAGTGTGGCCTATTCATGCATAAATTGTGTGCTTATCAGGATTTTAAATGAATGCAATATGTTTAAATTGTGTAACACATTTGTTCATAAATAAATAGATTGGTTAACACTGTACATATGTATCAATTATGTGTAAATATGCAATATAAATTAAAACATTCATTACTTTACCTTTCTACTATTAACCTACTAACCTTCCACTACCTTGTCACAAGTTTGCACTGTATCATTTGAGAATTTCCCTAATGATATGACGAAATTATTCAAGGAGGAGTGTACTAATCCACTTATAATTAATGAGTTAAAAGGTCGTTTAGAGCGCGGATGCCACAAAAGGTCAAGGTTGCTGAGAGTCTCCTGCTGATACATTTCCATTCAGCATAAACAATGATGGAGAGAAAGAACAAAATACTAGAACACAGCAATGACGACCAAACAAACATTAACAAAGTGGTAGAAATGTATATTAACATACTACAATATCATGAACTCCTTGAGCTTTTCAAAATGGTATCCAAAAAACTGTATACAGTCATTACTGTTGTGTTTTTTTAAATAAAGCGAAGGAAATTTTTCAAATGTTAATATTTTGACAGAACTGTAGATTTTCTTTGTTACTATTTTTTCCATTCAATCTAATAGACTTAGAATAAATAATGATAATATAGCAAATCTTCTTTTATCCTATCTTACACTATTATACTACTATTATACTATTATGTTAATGGTTTGTTATTTCTGTGTTGGTATTATGAAAAAAAGTTAGTATTCTCAGTGTCATAACTTATGCCTCTGAAATAAGATTCACCTTAGGCCTCATTTATCAAGCTGGATTTTTTTGTAAACTGTTCATGCAAACATTAAAACAAGAAATCTGGTATTCATGAAAATCTTTTGTATCCTTTTGTATTCACACATAAGAAGAATATCTAATGTAATTTTGATTGATCAGCTTCAAATCTTATCATTTGTAAAGAACATACCGCATAATAATATATAGATTATGCTGCTGTAGATCATTTGGTTGAATGATAGTCCTGCTTGTTCATCATGAGCCACAGTACCTGAATATGTGTTTGTGGCTAGCTACAATCAGAATGCTGGGAGTTCAGTCATGCAAGTAAACTCACTCAGTGTCAGTTTGCTCACCTGTATTTATATTTCTGATTAAACCATTGGTTTGTTCCAAGTCAGTGTGATCATTGACTCACAAAAGAGTCTTTTTCCTTTCTTCTCCATATTTTAGCATTTTCAGGAGCTGGTACTCCACTGATTATGCTGTTAATAATATTTTTATTCTTGTAGATTTAAGTCACTTCTACTTCTGCCTCTGAGAAATTATTCGTTTAATTTTAGCTATTTAGTAGTCATTTTGTACTTTCCACACTGCAAGCTTTTCCTTTTATGGAGTTTTGTGGGTGAAACTAAATGCAAATCAGCTGTACCATGCCATGTCTGATAATTCACAAGTTACTGGCATTTATCAACATACCTACATGAATATAGTGTTTCAGAAACGTTTGTAAATCAAGCAGAATCTTTTTATATGGTTCAGCTTACACAAGCATTTAAACACAAATTTTACTACAACACTTCATATTGACTTTTGCATAACAAAGCTCACAGAAAAGATGTTTCAGGCATGAGGTGTTGAGTGAATTGCAAAAATAATGTTTTTTTTTTTTTTTTTAGTATTTTAATGAATGTTAATGTATTTCAAGGTAAAGTGTAGTTATAGTGTGCTGAAACAGGAGAAAAGGTTGTTTTACATAGAAAGTGCTACAGAGGTTTTAAATTATTCACCTGAAATATGCACATAGGCTGTAGGACATTTTGCATGGATTTAAAATGTCTTATACCTCAATGGACATATTATAACTGTAGTATCATGGCATCACAGACACACCCTCATTATTGTCTTCCCTATTTCAGGTTTTTTTAAAGGCCCTGTGTGGAAAAGGAATCAATGTCCAAACCTTTTATTTTCCATTCTATTTGTATTGTATTTATTCAACTCTTTATGCCATCTATTTTTTAGGTTTTCCTCAACAGAACTCACAAACATTTTCCTCCATTTCATTAATATGTCTTTTTATATAAGCTGTGTGAAACCCAAGAAAGACAATGTCTAATGTGCCAAACCTGGGCTCGGTCTCCGTTTCTCTGTTTTGACAGGCAGGAGTGAAATGTCATGCTGACTATCCTCTGGTGATCAACAAATGGCTCTAAAGTACTTAATGATGAATTTTAAATGAATCTAATGTTCAGACTAACCATCCATGGTACTTGATGGATCAATCCCTAGTGGAACATCGGGAAAATAAACTCAGTTAAGGTTTGATTGTGCCTCCTGAGTCATTTCCAGATCTTGTTCAAAATAACTAACACAAAGAAATGTAACAGATTATAAAAACACATCAACTTGCTTCTGTCATGACAATTAGGGGTTTGGGCTGCTATAGGAAAGTAATCAACAATTGACTGAGTTTCTGTAACCAACTTGAAGGTGATCATTTTCATCTAACAGCATGTTTAGCAAAACTATTGAGAATTAATAAATTGACAGTTACATAGAAACGACACAAGATGTTAAATAAACAGCTCCTAACAGGAAATTTCACCATATCAAAAATGAGACCATGTATTTACACAACTAAACATGCTTTTGCTACAGAAATACACAATTTTACTTGGGGGGAAAAAATACAAAATTAGAAATGTGTGAAAAAGTGCATCTGTGCACACAAGCATGCATTAAAAATATTTATGTACCTTACTTCCTTGTTTACTCCAGACAGCCCTTTCAGTCTGTTGTTCATCACAACTCTAAAGAGCACATTAATAATCCACCATAAACCCTGTAAGTTTGGAGTGGTGTGTGGCTGACATCTGTTACTTACTCCCATGTAGACAGGGATTATTGCACACACACGTAGTGTCAGCGCCCAGATAATTAATTAGCACCCAAAGCTTCCACACATGATGCAGGGACTCATGGTGTGAGAGGCAACAGGTGTTTTCATGAAATTATACATGGCAGCTCTGAGAGAGTGATGGAGATGCGCTTGGGAGTGATATATTTAGGTTAGCGCAGCAAGGCTGAAAGATGCATGAAAAAGGACTGCTGCTTGGCTTAGCCATCGGAGTGAATCCAGAGGTTGCTTGAATTTTGTTAAGGCAGCTTGAAGAAATTCCAAAGAACGATAGAATAGAGTTAGGGTAAAGGGTTAGTCCTGGCTGTACTGTATCTATTCCTCACACTTGATCATCTATGTTTGTATACACAGCTCCGTTTAGGTTTGTTTTTGATCACCTATGCCATCAAATATTTTCACAAAGCATGCCAGTTAGAAACAGTGAACCGTTTCCTGTACCATTTAAGTCAAGAATAAACACAAGTAGGTATAGTGTTTCTTTCGAATATCAACAATGGTAAAAAGAAATGCTAAAACCCTTTCATTCAGAGAAAAATCAACAACAACAAAAACACTCTCAATGTATGTTTATTCCATCTACTTTTAGGTTCTCTTCCAAAGGCATTTTGTAAAAACAATAAGGATTGGATGAAATAATTGTTTAGAAACTAATTCAAGTTCATTCATGCGCATTACACCCATGAACATCCATGTTCATGGAGACCACTGATAGGCTGCATGACTATTCAGTCGGCTAGAAAAAATATCAGCCCCCAGCCTCGCTTCTTCATACCATTCTGTGTATTTCTCTGTCATCCATTGGTGGTGTTGTTCTTGTTAGTTCCACAAAACACCTCAGAGTGATCCACCTCTGATGTTGATGCCAAAAATGCAACTTTGTATAGATCTTTTTAGCCCCACTAACCCATTTATACCAACCGGCCAAGTGTATAAGGACATTAAACATGATTTAATATTAAATGTGCAATCATTACTTCTAATCAATACACTTTTTTTCAGCAAATTCAGCAAATATCTCCTCCCAGGTACACTAGCTGCCTGCTCTGTGTGTAAACGGTGTTTGTACACAGCCCTGGCTCTACAGATAGGAAACAGCAAAGTGGCCCTGACCGAGCCACACAACACTATTCCAGCCAATTAGCAACAGGGGGTGTTCATGCTCATGCAAAGAAAGGGGATGATGCTGTCATTGTTAGAGTTGTTGCCTTGGCAATGCACGTCTATGACTTTGGGGGAGGAGCTTCTGATTCTGTTGGTTGTAGAGTTCAAATATCAACAGTCTTTCTCCGAAATCGTTGTGTCCTCCTTTAAGTTATGCATATACTACTACTACTACTACTACTAATAATAATAATAATAATAATAATGATGCATTTAGGTCATACATGAATCTTCTATTTTTCTCCAGACTTATTTGAGGTCAGACAAAAAACAGCACAGATTGCCGAACATACCACATTGCCACCATATTTCACCGCCACCACAGACTGAGCATGATTACTGAAGCCCACCTGAATTTCTGACAGATGTAAGACCATGGAGACCGTGTATTGTCAAAAAGCTCCCAATGAGGAACAGGTGGTGGATGCCGATCTGTATGATGTGCCAGAGTGTCAAAGCAGATGGCTATGAAAATAATCGCTGAGTGCATTTTGTGCGTAGTTATGGTATCAGCTACATGTTATTTTCTTTGTAAAGTTGGTGACAAAGCCATTGCTGTTGAATAAGTTGTTAGTTAATAATTTATTGAATAAGTTCAACAGCATAATAAAAGAAGCTAACAAAATTAGTTCAGTTGGTTTCAAGTTGAAAACGTAAATTGTTTTCAAAACAGTCTGTTTTCATCGTTGACTTCCTTAAGGCAGATTTTTCAAACATTTGCATACACATATTTCAGTTTTTCCCTCAATTGTGTACACACTAAACATGGAACAACCCTTCTTTCAAAATAATGACCCCTTTTTTTCAGACCTGGCAAGGATAATACATCTAGGTTTGTGTCTTAAGAAAAATCATGCATATATAGAGCTAGTTCTGCTTGGCTGTTTTTTCCCCTTTTTTGATTTTTAGACTTATGGGACAAAACATCATTGATCCCTTGGTCTGATATTCGAGATTAAATTTAGTAAAACATGCAGCACATTTATTAATGCAGAATACAAAGTTAATTGTAGATGACGTCATAAATCAATGAATCGATAAGATCAGCCTGAATGAACAACAAATGAACAAATAAAATACCTCACACCATCCAGATGGGATCTCTGGCACAGAATGACACTGAAAATCAAAGCTGATCACATTTGCGGACCAGGAAAATGCGATTTCATGTCTGATCTGGACATCGCAATCAAATTAGCTTTGGTTGAAGATGATCAGAGGGCAATGAAGATGTCGCCATCTACAATGTCCACGAAGTGGGGGTCCAGAAGTCCATGAAGCATAGCCAGGGGGTCTGCTTTTAGTTCTGTTTAAAATACTGGACATTGCAACCCACTGTTATCTATTATTATTTAGAAATAATGTCAACTGGAATCTAATGAAAAATGTGACAGAAATTCAAACAACACTTGCTCACAAAGGTGCTATTTCCATTTCCTTGTATGAATGTATGTATGTATGTATTATTAGCACCTAAATAACAAGAGTACAACATGACCATGTTTAGGGAACAGCATATATGTGGTACAAGTGTATTAAGTGGCTAAGATAACATGTATAGGAAAACTTGGGGCAGGATTGCTTGTCTGTGTTTGCATGAGCCTCTTGTCATTCTTATTACAACACCCCTTCACTCCACACCTATTCTGAACAATGTTGCACTCTGGTAAACACCCAGTGCAGCCAGATACTTTTTACTGTGAGCCAAAAACAACAACAACAACAACAACAACAACAACAACAACAACAAAAATACTGTGCTTTTAAAAACCATCCTGATATTGGTAGCACTTTTCCAAGGTGTATAAATATATTTATAATATATAATATATTTCTGGTGAAAGGGATGAAGTTGGACATAGAATTAACGACATTGACAGGTACAAAAACAATCTGTATAAAGCATTGAACTGTTCGGAGATGCAAATGCAAGTAGATTTTCACTTAGGCAACCAGACCTAGAACAACCTCATGGAAATGTATATAATGCAACCTAACTTAACTGCCTTGCAGCTAGTAATGCTAATTTGCTAACATGGGTTAACTGATGGTCAGTGGAAAACTCATGGAAGCTCATTAAAACACAGCATAAAAAAACAGCCACTTGTGACCATTCAGCAAAATAAGTATGAGCCAAAATATAAGCCTGATTGTAAAACTGTTTAAAAAGCCAACAGTGCATTAGTAGACAAAGATTTATTAACAGATTTTTTTTATCATTTGTATATAGACATGGTCATACTGCTTATTTATGCTTTGTGTTATAAATACTGTAACCTTGGTGAAAAAGAAGAAGAACAAAGTGATGGTTCATCAGTATGACTTTATGAATATACCTGAATTGCACATATTCATGCTTACAGAGCGAGCGCCTCTAAGCCCACACAAGCTTCATTGGATTCTATTTTTGTAGCCTTGTGTGTGTGTGTGTGTGTGTGTGTGTGGTTTTCTTTTTTTGTATGTGTGCTAGCTGAGATCACAGCTCACACACAGCACTGCACAGCAGCAGTGATGTCAGAGATGAACGGAGCTTCACTGTTTACTCCTCTACTACAGCTTCTGTCTCGCTTTAAAGCTGTTTCATGACCAATATGAATGTGACTCATTTGAAGGTAGGAAAACAGTGCATATCTTTGGATAGATAGAGTCCCAGAGAAACAGAGAGACTGAACAACAGAGAATAAGAGAGAGACAAATTGAGAGGATTCATTAATTACACCTGCTCTGATGCAGAGTTTGCTCAGTTTGGGTTGCAGGAGAGCATTTATCTTCTGGACTGCATGACTGTTTTCTGTTCTCTGTCCTCTCAGAACCTGTGGCTGCGCCGCTTCATTACCGCACTCCGCCACACGGGTTGTGGGGATGTGATTTGATGACACCCCCAAAGGAAAGCGTTCATCCTTAAAGAAATCTAATCCCGCTGCTCCGCCAACGACACCTCCATTGTATTCAATCATCCCTACATGAAGCTCTGTATGTAATCGCCACGAACCAAGAAAAATGACAAGAGCATTCTGAAGTTGATTTCATGATGAGGGTTTTCTTGTGCTTAATTTAACTGTTTTATTCATCAAGATACTGAGAGACAAAATAGCACTCATTTTTAACCAGTGTGCTATCTTACACCAAAGATAGACTACAGTCTCTATTGGCATAAATCCAGAAAACAGACTATAATTGCATAAAATGAGCATTACTCACAATGGGCCGAATTCAAAGTAAGCAACTGAATTCCAAAAGGTATTTTAAAATTTACACAGGAAAAGTAATCCAGTTGCTGAACTGGAACAATGGAATTCAATATTCTTCTGGTATATTCCTAGACCTCCTCTCAGAACTAAACTCAGAACTTTAAATTTTAAAGCATCAAGGAATTTCCAAAAATGGTTCAACTAGCCATCTCAGAGCAAAGCAACATTATTGTTTTCTCATGCATGTCGAATAGTGAGTGGAGATGTTAGCATTAGTCTTTTGCAGGCAGGCTTCCGAGGTACTGGCATGTCTATGCTTGACAGTGACTCCATACTGGCAGCCTGCAGAGCCACAAACCTGTTAGCCTGCATTCGCTAGCATCAACACATCACTGGTAGCGTGGCTTCCCTCAGAGAAGGCTACAACGAACAGCCGTCTACTTTTTCAGAGACATAAATATATTTTTGAAGTCGGATATATCAGTGTGGTCAGTATTCATAAAATTCAAAGTAAATTATGTAAATAAACGTCTTGTATATGAAGTTCACTGCCAGTTGAATTGTCTGGCAGTTTGTTTGGAGTAAACAGCATCTTTATCAGAGAAGCTTATATTAAGGACCATATTATTTATAGATAAAATTATGACCATTTACACTACTTTGTCAGCTCATCCTTCACACCATGAGCACAATTACTTTACAGCACAGTGCATTCAGTGAAAAAAATCACCATTATTACCAATGCATATCAGATTATCAACTTAAGCACGTGCTTTTCCTGCATAAATATTGACAGAAATTTGGGGATTAATTTGCCAACTCTTAATATAGCCCTAAAACTGCACACTTTTGGGTGACTAGATGTTTAGACTAAAACTAACCATAATTAAATGACTACATATTTTGGATGATTAAATCTAAAACTCCAAATTTGCTGCTAAAATGAACACAACACTTTACCCGATTGCATGGCCGTGTGTATATAGCACATGGTTACATGGCAGCTACTTTAATTAGGTGGCTCATGGGTATACAGTGCACTCCAGTGTTTCAGCCAGCAGCCATACTGAAAAATTCTAAACACATTAGAGTCTGTTTACAATGATTTCTAAGCTTTTCAGCACTATGATTTGTCTCTAAAAAATCAAGACAAGGAATAGTTTTAGCTGCTATTATTGCAGTAAAACGGAAATCAATCAAAAGTTCTCCTGCTGGCTCAGTGCTTTTATCGCCACTGTGGTTCACTATACCAATGGAATATTTGTGGGCTGTAACGCCAGAGGAATATGAGGCCACCACCATGTCTTTCTAATCACTGACCATGGAGGCTTTTACAGTGTTTCAGTGCTCTGTGATGAAGAGTAAATGCTAGCTTTAGGCTAGTACAACACATGGTAATGGTGGAGAGAGAGACAGAGTGAGTGAGTGACTGTGCTTATGCAACAATATAACGCAAAGTATAAGCCAAAATAAAAGTTAAGAGGAGGTAGCCTCCATCATGAAATATCAAAGCCAATTACAAGCAATGTAAATCTTAGACTCTTAAACATGAACCACGATTCTGAGGCAAAAACACAGACCAGAAGAAGCACACACTAACAAATAAACAAACAAAAAGCTAGACAATGGACAACACTACACAGGACAATACTGAAGTATCAGTACTCATTAACCCTAAATGTGAATCAGGTGCACTCGAGACCTGGGGAGAAGACCTCCGTTATTACCTATATTCCCCACAACACTCACTCATCCCTGTTGCGCAAACACATTCACCCCTATGAAATATTTGGGATATTCAACAAGTTGCATCAGCCAAATTTCTTGAATCTCATGGCTAATGGGTTAACACATTGTTGGCTGATTACAGGCGCATTTTCTTAGTTTTCTTGCCAGCCCCAAATACCAAGCAGCCATTTCAGGCACTGCCATTTGACTACATAATGCTTTTATTCAGCACACCTTCATAAGAACTTGATTACTTTAGATTTTAAGCCCATTTCTAATAATAATGTTTAGAATTTGACATGGAGCTTTGTAGCCCATATACATTATGACTGTGAATTACATCATCTGTGTGTGTTTCTTTATTTCAAGGTTCATTTCACACTGCGTATTGGTTAAGAAAAAAATGCAGAACCTAATTTATATGCAGGATTTGCATTGAGTGCACTCTGACTATTTATTTAAACCCGTAGTGGATTCCTAGACACACTACGTGTAAAGTGCATTAATATTCATTCACTGTATTCTGGCTTGCCATTTTTTTTGTGTTGTTGGCTGGCTGTCGTTTGCCACAGTGTGCTTGAGGCATTCCAGCTGTCACAGCTGAGGTTTTCCTCAGATGCCCTGCACTCCTGCACCCATGATGATCAAAACAGAGAGACACAGAAAAAAGGAATGGGAGGAGGGAGAAGGTGACAGACTTTTTGTAGAATCTCAAAAGAATAGCAAAGATTCAATTATTTTTCCGACAGCGGCAGATTAGAGGGTGAATGGAGCACAAAGTAAAATTAGAGCTATTGTTATTATGACATTTTGAGGAGGTGTTTAAATGACTCTGAAGTCTAGGTACTCGCTAAGTCTGATTATGAGTCACTCTGACCTTAAGTATTTTGATAATGGTGCGGCTTGTGAACTGTGGTGATAAACATTAAAGATGTGCAACTTTTTAATGTCTTATTTTAATATCTCTTTCAGACCTTCTGCAAGAATAAGGGTGAAGAAAGGAATTGTGGTTAATTTATAGAGCAATTATGTTTTCCTCTCATTTTTGCTCTGTTTTACTCTTACCTAATTTGAATATAACCATTCATTCACCTAAGGCTATGGCCCTACTTGACTATGGCAAGTTGAGTTGATAGCCTATTGCATTAAAAAAACCTAAGGCTAATCAGGTGACTATGTCACTCACTAATTAAATTATCTGAGTTAGAAAAGGATATACAGCTAACTATATTAGAAATAATACACTAGGGTCAGGGTTAGGGTTAGGGGGTGTGCTGTTATATGTTTTAAGTACAGTGCAGCTACAGTTATCACCTCAAAGTTGATTGGGTTATTCCATGTAAATTCAGATAGCACATGTTGCTCCAGGTCACAGATTTTGCTCAACCTTTTTTTATATTTATTGCTTCTGACCTAAAACCAAGTTTGTAATGTATTTTGGCTTAATTGTAACATCAGGGGGAATTTTTACACTCCCCCGAAACACATAAAATTAAATACATCTTAAACCATCTCATTCTTAAACCACTATATTTTGTTAACTGCCGTGCCAAATGGCAAGCCATCCTTGCCGCGCTGCAATGCTAGTGCTGAAAGGACAGTTCCTCACCACAGTGAGAATGCAGAGATGGCCATGGCAATTCAGCAGCAGGAGAGAGAGCTCCAGACAACACACACTCAAGATCACACCACCTAATATTGTTGCTCTGTGTTCCAGGACTGCCTGCTGCAAATCACTGCTATCCAGCTGCTTTGATGGCCTATGGGAGCTGAGCACCCCAAGAAATGTTCTGGCTCCACTGTATCATTTATTTAAATTAAAGAGCACTATTTTTCCACTATATCTGGATGGTTGTGAGTCTGTGTTTGCCCCTGCTGCCTGAATGCCTCTCAGTGGTGGATAATGCAGGCAGGTGACACCAAACCAACCCCTTCCCTGACCCTGGTCATTGACCATGTCATCAGGCACCTCATTGAGGTGAGCCTGGAGCAAGGCTGTCTGAACTATGGTGAGGGGCCTCCAAGCAGGCACATAGGAGCTGATGACCCTCTGGTAGGCAACCATCGCAGCAGCAACAGTCCCACCCAGGACACCCAATGCCTGCTGACCAAGCTGATGGCTGAGGATGATGTAAGGGCCTTCCTGGCTACCTCTGATAAGGACACCACCCAAGAGGAGTGGCCCCAGAGGGAATGGGCCAACATCCTGGCTCCCTTCCAAACTGGGAAAGCTCACAATGCTCTCCTGGCCAGGGATGCCTGAGACTATCACACACTGAAGGCTGAGATCCTGGCCCCATGTGGCCTGTTCCCCACACAGGCCACTTCAGAGTTCCAGTGCTGGATGTACCAACCAGGCTGGGAGCCCTGCGCCAAAAAGGATAACCTCCTGTATGTTGCCTGCCAATGGCTTAATGTTAATGGCTTAATACCTTGCCCAGTGAGGAGAGAAAGGTGGTCAGCACAAAAGCAGCTCAATCACCCAGAGAAATGGTGGAGGCTCTTGAGTGTGCCTTCAGCACCCTTGACCTGGGAAGAAGAGAAAGGTGGGGCCACCACTTGACGTCTGCTGCAACTTCTGCTGGCATCCGAGCCTTGCCCCAGAGCTTCAAATCCAAGCAGTGACCACAAGGCCATGCAAAAAAGTCTGGCTGGCAGGATGCACCATCCACACAGTACCATGCCCTGACACCCCCACCACAATGGTTCAGCTGAATTATGCTCCAGTTATGGGCCTCCTGGACTCGGGGAGCTCCATTACCCTGGCCTGGCCATCTATGCTCCCCCAGTCTCTCCAGCCAGCAGGGACCCTGCTAGTGAAGTGTCTGCATGGGGACATCCAAGAAGTGCCTGAGGCTGAAGTCCAGGTAGGACTTCAAGGAGGTGAGTGGCGTGTCATGTTGGGACTAATTCCCAATCTCCTTATTCCTTGCAACCGTCCCCCTTCCACACTCTGGTGGAGTACATTGGTGAGATTCAGGAAAGGCTCAAGAGTAGCCCGATAGTTAAAGAGCACCTCCAAACCACCCAGACAAAGCAACAAAAGGTATACAAACAATCCACTCAGCCTAGAGAGTTACAGTCAGGAGATTGCATGCTCTTGGTCCTGCCCAGCACTAACTGCAAATTCCTCGCCCACAGGCACAGGCCACAAAGTCATAGAAAGAGTAGATCCCATGAACTACTGCCTCCAGTGACTCCTCAGGACCGCCTGCTGCAAATTGTGGCTATCCAGACTGCTTCAATGCCCTCTGGGAGCTCAGCACCCATGGAAGCACTCTGGCTCAATGCTGTCCTCCCTGCAGTCCCTGACCTCCACTGCCTACATTAATTCCCCACACTAGTTCCCCACTACACCATTTATTTAAATAAAAGAGCACTATTTTTCCACTATATCTGCGTGGTCGTGGGTCTGTGTCCGCTCCTGCTGCCCGGGTGTCTCACAAAATGAAATAACACAACCAATGGACTCAATATCAGAATACTGAAAAATGGTGGGGAAATGTAGGGTTACATATTTTACAATATATAAAAATATCCTAATTTAATAGAAATGTAATTGAAAGTAAACGCAAATCCTAAGTTCAAGTTCTGACATGCACCCATGTCTGACATGTTTCCTTCAAGTGATAATTAATAATTTCCTAAAATGTAATAGGTGTCCCTTGTGCCACCAAAACAGCTCTGACCCACTGAGGCATGGACTCCACAAGATCTCTGAAGGTATGCTGTGGTATCTGGTAGCAAGATGTTAACAGCAGATGCTGTAAATTGCGAGGTGGGGCCTCCATGAATTGGACATGTTTGTTCAGCACAACTCACATCCCACAGATTGAGATCTGGAGAATTTGGAGGCCAAATTCAACTCTTTGTCATGTTCCTCAAACTGTTTGTGAACAATTTTTGTGTGGCAGAGTCCATTATCCTGCTGAAATATGCCACTGCCATTATACTGCCAATTCTGTTTCCAAGAAGGTGTATACTTAGTCTGCAACAATGTTTAGGTTGGATGTTTGTGTCAAAATAACAACACATGAATGTCAGGACCCAGGTTCCCAGCAGAACATTGCCCAGAGCATCACACTACCTTTGCTTCCTGGTGCCATCACTTCCTGAAAAAGGAAATAATGTAAAGGGAAGCATGGTTCATCAGACCAGACCACCTTCTTTCATTGTTTCATTGTCCAGTCCCGATGCTCACAGTCCAATTGTAGGCGCTTTTGGTGGTGGACAGGGGTCAGCAAGGGCCCTCTGACTGGTCTGCAGCTATGCAGACCCATACACAATAAGCTGAGATGCAGTGTGTGTTCTGACACCTTACTATCATAGCCAGCATTAACTTTTTCAGCAATTTGCTTTACAGTCACTCTTCTGTGGGATCAAACTGGATGGGCTATCTTTCACTCCCCATGAACATTAATGAACTTTGTGTGCCTATGATCCTGTCACCACTTCACCAGTTGTCTTTCCTTAAATCTCTTTTAGTAGGTACTAACCACTGCATAGTGGGAACACGCCCTTGTCAAAGTCACTCAGATCCTTATGCTTGCCCAATTTTCCGGCTTCCAACACATCAACTTCGAGAACAGACTGTTCACTTGCTGCCTAATACATCCCAACCCTTTTCAGGTGCCATTGTAATGAGACAATCTTATTTGCATCACCTGACAGTGGTCTTAATATTATTGTTGATCAGTGTACCTTAAACATATTTCACTCAATGTTTCATGATTCTACTATTGAGTCAACATCACTATCTTGACCACATAAAAATAATGAACTTTTTAGTTTAATATATTAAATTCTACTGTTGTTAAGACCTCAGATCTTAACACAAAGCCAATGAAATGTAGTAGTAGGAAAAACTGTGATTTGTAGCACATGTATCTATTCAAAGTGTGATCTATAAGCCTTTAATATCACTCACATTTGGAAATTTTGCACTTTTCCCATTTTGAAGACTGTTGTTTGTCTTGAATAATATGGAGAAACAGTTGGTAAAGTAAGCTTCTTGTTTATTAGCTCCCACCGGCAACCGGAACATCACATATATACCTTGACGTTTTTTCCCGCCCCAGGCGTGTCCCCCAAATCACGTGAGTTAATTTCACGATTCCTGAATCTCAAAAATTCAGAACAGTTAACAACACAGCTGTCTACATCTTTCTTCTTTAGCCGTGCCCCCAACAGTAGTAAATCCTAAATTACATACTTCCGAACATACATATCACATTAATTGAAAATTCACCTGCTTCCACTTGCATGAAATAAATTTATATGTGTGTCCATCTGAACCTACAACCTGAACCGTTGAAAACTGTAACACAACTTACACTAGCAAACAACACATCTATTCAGATATCTCAGATTTGCGAATCTTGCATTTCGTTTTAACTCATATTTTTTTTATTTGGTTTAGACACTCTGCCAAACCTGGTGAGATACATAGGAGTGGTGGACCGAACTGGGCTTTCAGCCTCCGCCTCCATGTGTTGCTGTGACACGTTGGTGGGAATCTTTTCTGGACTAAGTTCTTTATGGCACTGTTCTGGTGGCGCGTGTTCAACATTATCAGACATTGATGTTTTGTTGATCGCCGAATTAGGTGTGTGCTGTCTAGTCCGTTGGTATGTGAAGGCCGTGGCTCCATAACAGGCAAGATGTGGCGTCTGTTGTGTCGGTATTCCTTTCCTTCAGACTCTATTACATTTGAGCGTGGTTCAGCACACCTTCTCCTCACAATCCCCACTTTGCCATGCCCCTTTGCTGTTTGAAGTCTTACCACCTGGTTTGGTGCAAGGGGGGGTAGTGGCACGCTGGTTTTGTCATAGTAGTGTTTCTGTATTGTGTGCTTTCTTGTTGGTTGTGCCTTGATCTTGGTGGTGGCCTTTGCTGTTGGTTTAAGCAAATGTTTGCAGACAGGCAGGGTTGTTCGAGTGCGTCGGGACAGTAGTTTTTGTGCTGGTGATCCAAGGATCTTGTCAGGGGGTGTATTCCGTATCCTAAGCAGGTTCAGGTAGAAGACAGTCCCGTCTCATTCTGTGCTCTCCAGCAGCTTTTTCGCACTCCTCACAGCTCTTTCACTGAGTCCATTGGACTGCGGATACTCGGGACTACTTGACACCAGCTGAAAGTCCCATGCTTCAGCAAAGTCATGAAGTGCTTGACTGGGTGCCATTGTCTGAGTACAACTTCATTGGTATGCCACGGATGGAGAAATGGCACTTCAGTTTATTTATGACAGTCGTGGAGTATGGGCTGTTGAGCTGTTCAATTTCAAATCACCCGGAGTATGAGTCGACGAGCACCAGATAGTAGTGCCTTTTCCATTCAAAGATGTCGGTAGCAACAATAGACCATGGTAAGTCAGGAACTGTGTGCAGTTTTAATGGTTCATTTTGTTGGTGTGGCTTCAGTCTATTACACACACTGCATGTTGAAATGGCAGTCTCTATATCCCTGTTCACTGATGGCCAGAAAACACTTTCCCTCACCCTTTTCTTTGTTGACTCCACCCCTGGATGTCCCATGTGTAGTATTCGCAGGTATTCAGGCTGCAGGGAGTTAGGGACCACAGCTCTGTCTCCTCTCATGACAATTGCATTCTCAACGAACAGCTCATCATGGAAGTTGAAGAATGGTCTCACCTCAATGGGTACACTTCTTTTATGTCTTGCCCAACTACTTTGAATACAGCTGGTGACCTTCTGGAGGACACTATCTATAGCTGTTTGCTTGCAAAGTTCTTCAAGATGCCGTGGAGATATCATTTGAAGTGTCATTACCTCGAACTCGGGGTGTTCTGCCTCTTGTGGGCTGACGCTGCACTGCGGTGCATGGGAGAGGGTGTCAGCCAGGTAAAGATGCTTTCCTTTTTTGTAGGTGAAAGTCAGGTTGAACTTCTGCAACTGCAACATCATGCGCTGTAAGCGAGCTGGGACTGTGTGAAATGGCTTGTTGTGTATGGTGACTAGGGACTGATGGTCGGTTTCAATCATGACTGGCTTGCCATAGACATAGTCATAGAACCTGTAGCAGGCAAACTCTTTCTTTTAATTCTTTCTCTATTTGTGCGTATCTTGTCTCTGTCTGGGTCAACGTGCATGATTCCACCGGGTTTCCATCCTGGAGGCAAGCAGCTCCAAGACCATGTTGGGAGGCATCACAGGTGAGTGTTACAGGATTTTCCACATTGTAGTAGTGAAGCACAGGTTGGCTGGTGATGCATGTTTTGAGCTCACTGAATGCATTCTGCTGATACTGTGTCCAGCTCCATACCATATCCGTATGTAGCAGTTGGCGCAGTGGTGTTGTCAGTTCACTTAGGTTTGGAATGAACTTCCCTAGGTAGTTGATCATTCCTAGAAAGCATTGAAGAGCCATTTTGTCTTCCGGAGGTGGCATTTTACTGATCGCTTTGATTTTCTTGGGACCTGCCTTAAGTCCTTTGTCTGTAAACCTGTGACCGACACAGTTCACCTCTTTGAGCCCAAACCTGCATTTGTTTGGGTTCAGTCTGAGTTTCACGTGCCTGGCATGATCCATCACCTTTCTCAAGTTTATCTCGTGTTCCTTGGGTCCAAACCTGCGCCAGTGCTCTACTACGTTTCCATCAAAGACGAGGGGGTCAGGGCGTCTGAAACCATCTGCCATTGTAGCTTACTGTTGAGTAGTTTCACTGTAGTTTTACACTTTGTTGGTGGATCCAAAACAGTCTGAGAAATGTGTTCATGCCAGGAGTCATCCCGCTTCTGACACCATGTTGTTTGTCTTGAATAATACGGAGAAACAGTTGGTTAAGTAAGCTTCTTGTTTATTAGTGCCCGCCGGCAATCAGAACATCACATATATACCTTGAGGTTTTTTCCCCACCCCAGTGTGTCCCCCAAATTACATGAGTTAATCTCGCGATATCTGAATCGTTGAGATTTACAAAATAAACCTATTTGGAACTGAAACGGAATGACCTGATTATTTTCTTGCACATATTGAAGTGTTTTATTCTTCTTAAAGATTGAATTGTCATATGTTGTATCTGTTTAATGTTGGGGAACATCTGTTAAGCAAGTTAGTTCCTGTTATCACTTACTATCACTTTAGTAGCAATAAAAATTCATTCTCCTTCTAGTCTCTCTTTGTTTTTATCTCTCAAAATGTTGCAGCTTGTCATGTAACCAAAAAAATGCAAACTCATCTTTCATGAAGACTTTCTTGTGATAGAAAACATCCAGCTTTTACCGCTGACTGTTACAAAGCTCTGACACTGAAGCCTCCTTCCGTAAATAACTGTTAAAAATCTCTTCACAGAAAACTTCCCCATATCAACAATTACGTTTATAATTACATTAGTATCCTAATGACAGTGGGGTCTGTGGTAGCTCAGTGGTTAAGACGTTGGACTAGTGATCGGAAGATCGTGAGTTCAAATCCCAGCACTGCCATGCTGCCACTGCTGGGCCCTTGAGCAAGGCCCTTAACCTTCACTGCTCACTTGTATAAAATAAGATGTATGTAAGTCG
>JAQMYM010028976.1:0-19741 GCA_030014255.1 Parauchenoglanis ngamensis | reverse complement strand
GGTTAATTTTGAGGGCATGTAACAAAAGAATAAGGTTTTAGCAAAAGTTGGACATTGTGTGATGGCAATGGGGCTGAAATTACCTCCTCCAGTACCGAGCAGCTTTACTGTCTGTGGCTGCACTGACGAGTCACTTCACTTGCGTGTGGTTTGTTGTTGTAGGGAACCCGGAAAACCGGGAATAGCATTTCAGTGGTGTGTGTGTTCTCATATCCATCAAGTGGAATGGCTTCTTTCACGAAGCAATAGAAACAGCACTGGATAAACTAATATTTTCTGTTAAATGTGGGGGGGTCCAAATGAATAATTATGAAATGTGGGTGGGACACGTCCCCCTCAGCTGTAATGGTGGTGATGCCTGTGATCTTCTATGTCTCTTCCAGGTTATATGAACAAGTAAGGAATAAAAAAAATTGTCTACAGCATCTTTATGATGTAGACCCAAGAAAAGTATACATGCACACTTACTTACAATTACTATAACATACTTTCCTTAGAATATAAAGTGCAGGTACATCAGCAGGTAACTTATGGCTGTCCTGTACAAAACTAACTGGAGTCAAGGCAGTTGATGAAAATGGAAGGATAACACAACAGAGGCTAAAAAATAGCAGGTGTAGTAGGCTACTTATGCGGCAATGTGATACATTAACTAGGACACATTTCTGCAGACGTGATTGTCACTAAAGGTTTTGATCCTGGCCATCACTGTCTGATCTAAAACTGTCTAACTGGTCCAAACTTCAATCACAGTCAGGGTGGGTCCCGGATCCTCTTTCAGCACTAAATTGAATAGCTCTGTCTATAAAAAGCAACAGTTTTCATGGTCTGAATCATTTGAATATTGTTAACTCGATGTGTTTCGTTTTCTGCTAGGTTTTATCTCCTCATCTAATTCCTACAGTCTTTGTTACAGCTCAACCCAACCTTTTTTACAATGAACACCATCTCTCTCATCTCTTACAAAGTGATCGCTTATCGGTTACTACCGAACCCACACTGAAGTTTGTTTGTTTCATCTGATAATGGCGTCCCATTTGTTAGTATACTACAGGAAGGGCTATTCTAAAAACAAAGGAAATGGATCCTGCACAGGGGCCCAACACTACGTCTTTAGAACGTCTTACACACTTACTAGTCAACATCTGTATACGGTAATGATTTATATTCTGAAGTCATGAGAAGGGTGCTGGATTCCCTTTTGAGTCTGGTTCCTCTGAAGGTTTTTTTTTCCTCATTCATTTACATTTACGTTTACATTTTTGCCATTTTGCGGATGCTCTTATCCAGAGTGACTTCCAGAACTGCTTTGAAGTCTCTATCAATAAACACATCTTCACACTGGTTCACTAATTCAGACACTAAGAGTGCCATCATTCTAAAAACTTTATTGAGGATGTTAGTGTAGTATGAAAAAAGACCCAAGACATGGATTTTTTTTAAATAACAAGTGTAAATATACTGTAAGTACGTCATTATTTCATGAAGAGTTAGGATTTTAGTCGACATTTGAACCAGTCGTCAACCAGTGACTCGAACGTCTAGGGGAAGTTCATTCCACCACCAAGGTGCCAGGACAGAAAGATCCTCGATGCATGCCTTCTTTACTCTCATGTTATGTCAGGAAGTTTTTCTTCACCAGTTTCACCGCTGCATCATTCCAATAAAGGTGCTTTATCGGACAAAGTCTACTGTTAAAAGTGATGTGAAACATTGTCTTTAATAACAAAAAAGGACATTCATTAACTGTAATAACTGAATACCTGCACTGTAATCATAGTTTTTGCTATTTTATAAACAGTTGTGTAATCCTATCTGTAGTTAGTTTTTATGTTACTTAAGGGTATTGACATGTGAGAATAAGCATCTAATGTTTACATATAATTTAACCTACACCCAAAAAAAACCCTATAAAGAAACTACACATGAAAAATGAATGTGAGAAATGAATCATATAAAAAGAAATCATGTGATTATTCACATGTGAAGGTTTTTTTTTCACTTTTCTTTTCATGGATCTGTGTCTAGTTCATGCTTGAGTAGGCCTGTATATTGTTGCTTTGTGTTTAGTTTTGTCTTGCTGGGGATTTTTTAGTTTTTTTTCTCAAGTGTATTTGTCATGCTTGTATTTTGGCATGTATTTGTCATGTTAGGCTTAAGTTGGCTTAATGGGCCTCATTCATCAAGCTAATTTATTGGTAAATGTGATATTATTGGCATTAATTAAAGATTATGAAAAAAGCAAACATTTAAAATAAAATGACAAACTAAATGCTGGGCCGGTCTGTCTTCATACAGCTGTAGGCCATAAACAAATATGTCAGCTGACAGAAGATTGAGTGCTCACTTATTATTAGTAGTATTATATATTATGAAATATTTTTTTGACATAGAAGTCAGTCTAAATAACTCTCACTTCAGCCCTTTCAGCCCTGATTTTAAGGTTTTTTTGCTCCCAGTTGTCTGCACAGCCTGACATTTTGGTCAATCTGTCAGAAAATGTTGGATTGGTTTGGCTTACGGCAAACATTTACACTTTGCAACTTTATTTATAAATGAGGCCCGTTCTCTGCCTTTTCCCCTTATGACTTCTTAAATATAAACACCTACATAAAATAACTATAATTTATGTTATACTATTTATTCTCTACTAATAATATATTTTCATTATATTATTAGAAGCCAATGGAGGTATTCCATGAAATGGGATGAACTACTCCAATTTCTTTTAATTTCCATGAAAATATCTAATCTCAAATGCTAAGTGGTTACTATGGCAACTTACTGTATATACTGACAAATCATATGACTTCAAACAAATATAGGAATAGTAGGTAACACATTTCTGCCATAAATTATTACTTTTTGCATCGAGTAGCCTAACGAGTTTTACCTTATTAGGATATAATTACTTAATTATTTTAATAATATGTTTTTGATGTGATTAGTAAAGTAGAGTGTTTTTTTTAACATAATCCTTTCAACTATTCCTGCCAGGCAGCTTATATGTCTCTATTAATGCTCATGACATTAACTTGTTTTAATTATGTAATCATGTCTGGCAGAGTTTCTGGTCTATTCGGTCTCTTTAATTTCAAATAAACTTGAGTTTTATGTGCTTGATTAGTGGAATTCCCCACGGGCATTCCCACGGACATGTCTAGTTTTGTTAGGCTTTTTTGAGTGTCCCGGAAACAGAGTGTCATTAAAGGAATATGGCTGAGGTTTTTGTTTTGTTTTGTTTTCAAATATTTTCTATTACCTCTGTAATGCAGGTGTGATTCCATAGACAATAATGTTGAAAAAAAGCTCATACTGGCAATAATTAAACAATTAATGGAATTTAATTAATGCATGAATTAGTCTGTATTTCTGCAAAAGCTGTTTGTTTACACAGTAAATATAAATAAAAATATATATTTTTTAATTTTTCATCTTTATTCATTTTTAGTCATTTTTTTTTATAAATGTAATATTGGAAAATTACAGGGTAGTATTGGGGGGGAACAGATAAAACCTTTAAAATTATTGTTAAATAGTAATAATAAGATTAGATTAATTTCAATAATATAGCATTTTATTGCAGTAATTCTTACTGCATACAATTAAGTTCTGATTTATACAATATTTTCTGGTAAGTTCTGATTTAATTCTTTTAAATACTTTATCCTGACTTATCTTAATATTTTACAGTAAATCTACATGAGTCATTATAAAAAAAAATAATTGTAAAATAAATCATTTATTGTAAATTAGTTATATCTTTTATTATTTCTTTAACAGTTTATTAATGAAACTTTGCTGATTTTAATTTCTGACACAGTTTACTAATGAAATGTTATGGTTTTCAAAAGACCTACCACCATTCTAAAGTGAATCACTTTAGTTTCAAACAAATGTCATGTTATTGATTACTTTGATTAATTGATATTAAAGGATGTTTGTTCATATTTCATCCGGACATGGTTCTGTGTGAGAACTACAAATGTGAAATACTCTAATTTAAAACTTATTTGAGTTGTAATGCTATTGGTCTCTAATTCTTTTATGATTCAGATATTCAGATGAGCAGAATTTACAATCATTGTTCTTGACCCAGGGATGATACGAGACAACGCCCCCCTGGGTGAGTATGCACAAAAGGCTTCCCCATTAATATGACCCTCTATAATGCAGGAGCAAAAAGGAGAAGGAGGAAAAGGATCACTTAACTCATGTGACAAGATGTCTTGATTAAAGATTCAAATTCCAAGCGAACCTGCCCACATTACACCAGTGAGATCCCAATGAGGGTATGTTGGTTGGGTAAGTGATATTACTTATCTCTCATTTCCAGTGTCAGGAATTCAGTTCCTGCAGTTCCTCTTCATCTTATACTTTTTAAAAATGCATATGGTCATGGGGTTTTTCTTCAAGGGTTCATTTCCTTGTGAACCAGCATATTGAGAAAACTCTTTACTCTTATCTTATAGCTAGTATTCCCTACTCCTACCCACCCCTATGTTTACATATTTCCTTGTACAGTTTGTTCTGATTATGTACATCTTAACATATTCCCATAGTATTAACATGAGGAGTTAACCCCTCTGTAAATATGCCCTTTAAACTGAGCCCATTTCATGACACATTTTAATTTTCAAATGAAGTAGTCCTTCACATTTTAATGTTACACAAATACAGCCTCATTCCAAATGAATTATTCACTGTGTGTCTATACAAACATGACTTTATTCCTACTGTAGAAATGTATCTAGAGAAATCTAGAGGTTTCTGCACATTTATAAAAAAAAAATAAAATTAAAAAAACGTGATCTGAGATCATTTTCAGTTAAAGCTGTTGAAGAATAAAAGAAAAAAAAGAAACAAACAAATGTATTCCCTTCTTAAAGGAATGAGAAATCAGAGGCATTTTAGCAAAACTTAACTTTAAAAAAAAACGTTGGGTGCAGATTTGAAATGGCAACATCTCAATTTTTTACAGCATTTTAAAACATTTTAATTGAGAAAATAATTACATGTAACATGCTAATGCATTTTTTTTTACCTTGATGCAAGGTGTAGTTTATTGTAGTGTTGCATCCAATAAAAAAAAATGAAATAAAAAAAAAAAACATGTCAACTTGTTGCACGTAACAGAGAAGTTTTTTCTTATAAAACAAAGAAACATTTTAGTAGAAAAAGTTGATGCAATTCAATTTTTTTCATTTCTTTATTTTCCAATTCAGCATGTATTGGTTTTAATTTTAAAGATGAAGACGGAAGTTGGTATGGCTTTTATGTGACAAAAAACGTGTGCTGTTGAAGCATTTCAGGGTTTTGGTGCTGTTGTTTCTTTTTTGCTTATTATTATTATTATTATTATTATTATTATTATTATTATTATTATTATTATTATTATTATTATTCACTCTGCAGTTTCAAACACAGCAAGAAAGTTGAACATAGGAAGAAAACAAGTATGGCATATAATATTTTAAAGGTACGTAAAAACTCAGATAATTGGTAACAGGGAGTAACCTTGTGTGCGTTAAAAGGTGACGTTTACAGTGTCAATGAGTGCGTGTTTTAAGCTCCACCCCACCTTCAGCTACTCCATCTGAGGCTTAATAAGCAGCGGCAGCAGCCTTCCCAGATTAGTTGACAAGAGAGCACACGCGCACACAAACTCAGACACAGCTACTGCTTTTTGCTTCATCCAGCCAGAATGCGCTTGTTTTCCTCCAAACACAGCACCATGCCGAGGTCACGGGGGAGCTCTAATGCCTCCTGCTGCCCGGTGATCGCGGGTTCTGCGGTACTTTACTGCGTCACGTGCGACCAGCCGCTCAGCAGCCGCTGCGTCATTAACGGCGCGCACCGGGATCACCGCCTGAAGGATCTAAAGGACGCAGTGCGTGATCATGTGGTAAGAGCTGGTTTCTCACTTTAACTGAAATTAGGATTTTAAAAACCACTAGTCACAATGTCTATGCGTAAATATTTATCTGACCAATCAGGAATGAATAAATGACCCCACATCACAGGCCACAGTGGTCGTCAATGATGATGAATTTTTATGTTTATGAATGATGATGCATCATGGTGTTCATCCATCTTTATTTACTGGGTTACAGAAAAGATTAAATCGCCTTTCCGAGAATTTGACATCCAGCGAAAGGAAGTTTGGCGACGTGACACCAAAGATTGAAGCTGCAGAGCGCGAGCTCGAGGTGGGTTTCAGTGAACTTCAGGGGGAAAATCAGAAATGTGTAAAAAAAAAAAAAAAAAAAAAGTTGTGGTAGATAATTTGCAGAAACCAGAGAAATGTGACTCAAGAGCTGAATAGCCTCAAATTAATACTATTTAATAATAATAATAATAACAATAATAATAATAATAATTACAATAATAATAATAATAATTACAATAATAATAATAATTATTATTATTATTATTATTTAAAGTAAATAGTTTTAAATAGTAAAACTATTTTAGAAAGAAAGAAACATTGTACCATTTATTATTACTCTTGTTGCCCTGTTTAAAGCACTAATACAGCCTCCCTGTTGCATCACATTTCATTGTTTATTTTTGCTTCAAGATGCACATTTAAAAATAGCAAGAAGGCTGAAAGGAAAATCTATTCATTTTTTTTTCGCTTCTTTTTAATTAAAAGAAAATTTTCAGAAAGGAAACAATAATTGTTGCCTGAAATGAAAGACATATACCCATAATGTCTGTTATTATGATTACTTACGTAAACGTTCTGTGATGTTCAGGAGATGTGCAACCAGACACAAGAGCTTCTTCAGCAGCAGTACAGCAAACTGCAGGCTTTGATCGAACAGAATCAGCAACAGGCCTTTTTCATCCTGAATGCACAGAAGGAAACGATAAAGCAGCAACTCCATCAGCTGCACGAGGACGCAGGGAACTATCAGAGCAAGTCCAGATCCGTAACCGAGCAAATAAAACAGCTCACCAGCAGACAGGACAGCGAGAACCCAGCCAGCCTGCTGGTAAGCACTCATTTAACTCAATAGGTTTGGATCTACGATAAGATCAACACTTTAGCACAATACTAACCACTGATTCTACTTGCTTTCCCTGCAGGGGGAGATCAGCGCACTTGAGACCAGCCTGTACACAATGAACGACTTTTACTCCTCTATGGACGATAAGCTGAAAGTCGACAACACAAGACTGAAAGCTCTGGAAAACTCCATTAAGAAAATCGTGGACAAAAACAAGGAGCTTCTGCCACGGCCATGGGAATGTAAGTCCCTTCGATTATTTTTAGTCATGATAGAAAAATTTATTATATGAGAAATGCATGTGGTATGATAACACAAGGGTGTGGGTATTTAATTAGTACACTAATGAGGGAACAGGTTTCAAGGTGTAACAAGGGGTAGGAGAAGAAGCCTTTATTTGTCACGCATACGTTACAGTACAGTGAAATTCTTTTTGAAATTCCAGCTTGTTAAAAAGTTGGAGTCAGATCACGGGGTCAGCCTTAATCAGTGTTAAGGGCCTTACTCAAGGACCCAATATTTGTGCCTTTAACTACTGAAACACTTTCTCATTTGGGCTAAAGTCGATTTAAAAAAAGGTCTAATAAAGTTTTTTCCCTCATTTCTGGCACAGTTTCAGAGACCATCACTGTGGATGAGAGTAAAGTGCAAGGGAATGTCCAGATCTCGGAGGACAAGACGGAGATGTCGATGAACCCAGTAGGCGGTTTGAGCCTTACCACTCGCATACCATGGAGCAACGTACGGGCGTCTCAGAGCTTCAGCAATGGCCTGCATTACTGGGAGGTGGCAGTAGGAGGCTGTGAGAGCTGGGCAGTGGGAGTAGTGGAAAACAGCCGGGGTAAAGGCATCCCATCTCCGTCTTCCGGTCAGGAAAAGAATTCCTGGATTCTGGAGTGCGATGGTGGCGAGCTCTCAGTGCAGCACAACAACGACTTCGGCAGGGTCAAGGAGAGCAACGTTCAGACCCTCGGCGTGTTCCTGGATTGCGATAAAGGGCGATTGAAGTTCTACAATGTAAATACAGGCTCCATCCTGCACTCATTTGCTGCCCAGTTCAAGCACTCCGTGTGTCCCTTGTTCAGCATTCGTCCACAGAAAGACAATACCGCACGACTGAAGATCTGCAACCTGATTCAGACAGATGAAGAGCAATACGACAGCGGCAATGTCTCCATGACCTCAGAGACCCCGATTGAGGAGGACGTGGAATTGTCTTCTCAGAGCTCAAATTAGGACATGATCTTTAAAAAAGTATGTTAATATGTATATTTATTTTACGTACTGTCTATTTATTAACAATGCATCACTTCTACACAGTGTTGTGAAGCTAGTTAATGAAGATTTGTTACATACACACAGCTGAGCTGTAACTGTGCAATAAATAATTTATGTTGTTAAATTTATCTGTAAATACTGTATATTTGTATTGACCACTAATGAAGTTTTATTAAATGTTTGAATAATGTCTCAACAGACTATGGCTCATTTTCTTGTTTATTGGGGTGTAACACGTTTTCTTCCCAGATCGAGCACACAGTATTATGTGTTTTGCTCATGAATTATGATTCAATATGACCTAGATGTTAAACACAAATCCCAATACCATACAACACCAAGAAATAAAATTTACTGAACTAATAAGTAGTTTCCATGCAACTGATATTCATTTACATTTCACTGTTTAGCATTTATCCCATTTTATATTTTACTTATTAGAGAAAGAGATTAGAATAAGAATTAAAATAGAGATGAGAATAAGTCTCTTTTCTGTTCTCTGCATTTATACCACAGTAAATCAGAACTAAACTTCTAGCTTTGCTAATATCTGCCTACACCTAGCCATCAAGGTTACTATAGTTACTTGTAAATAGTTATACACTAGTTGCTATTTTCAGGCTTTTTAGGTCACTGAATCCTATATTAATATAATACATTATTGTAATATACTGTATGTGTTGCATAGGTGCAGAGCCGGGTGGCCCTACACATTCATCATGCAAGTTGCATAGGGCCCTGCAAATTAAGCAATGGCACTTCCTCCCCCTTGTGTCAAAGCAGGTGTCAACTTTTACATCTTCGATGAGCGGATGAAGTGGAACTATCCTTCTGGTCAAGAAAAGAGGGGAAAAAAGCAGCATGAGTGTGAGCTGCGACAACAACAATCAGGTAAACTTGTGTCTCCTCTTCAGGTTTGATGTCCGTAGATAACAGTAACGTTAAGTTGATATGTAAGATTGCAGTGTGAGCCACTTGCAGGGCTGTGTACTGTGATGTTCCTCCCAAACGTCAGACTCAAATACAACTATTTATTATATTTGATAAACATAAAACAGGCAACAGTTTTTATAACTGCAACTCGAAGATATGAGACATTGTCCAGGATGGACAACTTTTGCATGACCTGTGGTCACCTTTTTCATGGCCACATCAATACAATCCAGGTAGCATCCAAAGACAGAACCAGCCTTATTTTTTTATCAGTTTGTTGAGTTTTCTTGCTTCTCTGGCTGTAATGCTGCCCCTCCCAACATCCTGCTGCAAAGAGGACACCACTTGCAACAACAGACTGCTAGAAAGTCTCGGAAAGTAAAGTCTGCCCAACCCTCTCCTGCACACAGCGTTCATGTTGACCGTCCAGTCCCACCTGTTGTTGAGGTGGACACAAAGATATTTTTTTTCATTTTGTTTTTTGGTCTGTTCATAGTCCTCTTCCTTCGGAAGTCTGCCACCGTCTCTACAATCATTAGTAGATAGTTCTTTTCACATCAATTAACAAATATGTCTACCAGGTCTCTGTACTTCCCTGTACTACCTGGCCATCCCTGATACTTCCTAGTCTGAAGACTTCGAAGTCTGACTTGTACAGGTAGTCTGAGGTGTACAGAGTGAAGAGGAAGAAGGTTTAGCAGTTCCCTGTGGTTGCCTGTAGTGCTCTGGTGTAAAATAAATGAAGGTAAATAACTGGACCGTAAAGACCTTTCACACCTTTAAAACTTCACACCCCATGAACCACGAGCATGGTACAGCAACTTTGGAGAGCTTTCTGCACATTTATTAAAAAGAAAATGATCATTTTCAGTTGAAGCTGCTGAATAAAAGAAAAAAAGAAACAAACAAATACAATCCCTTCTTAAAGGAATGAGAAACTCAGAGGCATTTTAGCAAAACTTAACTTTAAAAAATGTTGGGCACAGATTTTAAATGCCATTTGTTTTAAATTGTTTTAATGTATATGCTGCTATACTGCGTCAGTGTGGTGGTGTTTGTTTGTTGTTGTTAGGTGTAATTGTTTTACTTCCTCATTCTTTCAGATCATTCATCATTCATCAATTTAATTACCTTCATTACTGTTCTGTACATTTTATGACATCAGTGGACAGATAATGAGATTAAGGGCACAAGAAAACAAAGAACTGAATGACATTTTACTGATTTCATGTTTTATAGATTGCACACTGAGAAAAATAATGAAAAGATGAATTTCGGATCAAAGTGTAAAACTGGGTTTGTTGCAGGTATTTATTATTATAAGTAGTAGTAGTAGTATTTAAAGTAAAAATGTCAACATTTTATTTTTTTCTACCTTTTTTACAGCATATTAAAACATTTTAGTTGAGAAAACAATTACATGCAACATGCTAACGCATTTTTTATTATTTTTTTTGCCTTCATGCAAGGTTTAGTTTATTGTTGTGTTGTATATAATAAAAACAAAACAAGAACAAAAAAACATGTCAACTTTTTGTACGGAACAGATACGTTTTCTTTATATAAGACACAAAAACATTTAAGTAGAAGAAGTTGATGCAATTAAAAAAAATTTTCAGATTAGAATGTATTGGTTTTAATTTTAAAGATGAAGACGGAAGTTGGTATGGCTTTTAGGTGACAAAAAACGTGTGCTGTTGAAGCATTTCAGGGTTTTGTCATTAACGGCGCGCACCGGGATCACCGCCTGAAGGATCTAAAGGACGCAGTGCATGATCATGTGGTAAGAGCTGGTTTCTCACTTTAACTGAAATTAGGATTTTAAAAACCACTAGTCACAATGTCTATGCGTAAATATTTATCTGACCAATCAGGAATGAATAAATGACCCCACATCACAGGCCACAGTGGTCGTCAATGATGATGAATTTTTATGTTTATGAATGATGATGCATCATGGTGTTCATCCATCTTTATTTACTGGGTTACAGAAAAGATTAAATCGCCTTTCCGAGAATTTGACATCCAGCGAAAGGAAGTTTGGCGACGTGACACCAAAGATTGAAGCTGCAGAGCGCGAGCTCGAGGTGGGTTTCAGTGAACTTCAGGGGGAAAATCAGAAATGTGTAAAAAAAAAAAAAAAAAAAAAGTTGTGGTAGATAATTTGCAGAAACCAGAGAAATGTGACTCAAGAGCTGAATAGCCTCAAATTAATACTATTTAATAATAATAATAATAACAATAATAATAATAATAATTACAATAATAATAATAATAATTACAATAATAATAATAATTATTATTATTATTATTATTTAAAGTAAATAGTTTTAAATAGTAAAACTATTTTAGAAAGAAAGAAACATTGTACCATTTATTATTACTCTTGTTGCCCTGTTTAAAGCACTAATACAGCCTCCCTGTTGCATCACATTTCATTGTTTATTTTTGCTTCAAGATGCACATTTAAAAATAGCAAGAAGGCTGAAAGGAAAATCTATTCATTTTTTTTTCGCTTCTTTTTAATTAAAAGAAAATTTTCAGAAAGGAAACAATAATTGTTGCCTGAAATGAAAGACATATACCCATAATGTCTGTTATTATGATTACTTACGTAAACGTTCTGTGATGTTCAGGAGATGTGCAACCAGACACAAGAGCTTCTTCAGCAGCAGTACAGCAAACTGCAGGCTTTGATCGAACAGAATCAGCAACAGGCCTTTTTCATCCTGAATGCACAGAAGGAAACGATAAAGCAGCAACTCCATCAGCTGCACGAGGACGCAGGGAACTATCAGAGCAAGTCCAGATCCGTAACCGAGCAAATAAAACAGCTCACCAGCAGACAGGACAGCGAGAACCCAGCCAGCCTGCTGGTAAGCACTCATTTAACTCAATAGGTTTGGATCTACGATAAGATCAACACTTTAGCACAATACTAACCACTGATTCTACTTGCTTTCCCTGCAGGGGGAGATCAGCGCACTTGAGACCAGCCTGTACACAATGAACGACTTTTACTCCTCTATGGACGATAAGCTGAAAGTCGACAACACAAGACTGAAAGCTCTGGAAAACTCCATTAAGAAAATCGTGGACAAAAACAAGGAGCTTCTGCCACGGCCATGGGAATGTAAGTCCCTTCGATTATTTTTAGTCATGATAGAAAAATTTATTATATGAGAAATGCATGTGGTATGATAACACAAGGGTGTGGGTATTTAATTAGTACACTAATGAGGGAACAGGTTTCAAGGTGTAACAAGGGGTAGGAGAAGAAGCCTTTATTTGTCACGCATACGTTACAGTACAGTGAAATTCTTTTTGAAATTCCAGCTTGTTAAAAAGTTGGAGTCAGATCACGGGGTCAGCCTTAATCAGTGTTAAGGGCCTTACTCAAGGACCCAATATTTGTGCCTTTAACTACTGAAACACTTTCTCATTTGGGCTAAAGTCGATTTAAAAAAAGGTCTAATAAAGTTTTTTCCCTCATTTCTGGCACAGTTTCAGAGACCATCACTGTGGATGAGAGTAAAGTGCAAGGGAATGTCCAGATCTCGGAGGACAAGACGGAGATGTCGATGAACCCAGTAGGCGGTTTGAGCCTTACCACTCGCATACCATGGAGCAACGTACGGGCGTCTCAGAGCTTCAGCAATGGCCTGCATTACTGGGAGGTGGCAGTAGGAGGCTGTGAGAGCTGGGCAGTGGGAGTAGTGGAAAACAGCCGGGGTAAAGGCATCCCATCTCCGTCTTCCGGTCAGGAAAAGAATTCCTGGATTCTGGAGTGCGATGGTGGCGAGCTCTCAGTGCAGCACAACAACGACTTCGGCAGGGTCAAGGAGAGCAACGTTCAGACCCTCGGCGTGTTCCTGGATTGCGATAAAGGGCGATTGAAGTTCTACAATGTAAATACAGGCTCCATCCTGCACTCATTTGCTGCCCAGTTCAAGCACTCCGTGTGTCCCTTGTTCAGCATTCGTCCACAGAAAGACAATACCGCACGACTGAAGATCTGCAACCTGATTCAGACAGATGAAGAGCAATACGACAGCGGCAATGTCTCCATGACCTCAGAGACCCCGATTGAGGAGGACGTGGAATTGTCTTCTCAGAGCTCAAATTAGGACATGATCTTTAAAAAAGTATGTTAATATGTATATTTATTTTACGTACTGTCTATTTATTAACAATGCATCACTTCTACACAGTGTTGTGAAGCTAGTTAATGAAGATTTGTTACATACACACAGCTGAGCTGTAACTGTGCAATAAATAATTTATGTTGTTAAATTTATCTGTAAATACTGTATATTTGTATTGACCACTAATGAAGTTTTATTAAATGTTTGAATAATGTCTCAACAGACTATGGCTCATTTTCTTGTTTATTGGGGTGTAACACGTTTTCTTCCCAGATCGAGCACACAGTATTATGTGTTTTGCTCATGAATTATGATTCAATATGACCTAGATGTTAAACACAAATCCCAATACCATACAACACCAAGAAATAAAATTTACTGAACTAATAAGTAGTTTCCATGCAACTGATATTCATTTACATTTCACTGTTTAGCATTTATCCCATTTTATATTTTACTTATTAGAGAAAGAGATTAGAATAAGAATTAAAATAGAGATGAGAATAAGTCTCTTTTCTGTTCTCTGCATTTATACCACAGTAAATCAGAACTAAACTTCTAGCTTTGCTAATATCTGCCTACACCTAGCCATCAAGGTTACTATAGTTACTTGTAAATAGTTATACACTAGTTGCTATTTTCAGGCTTTTTAGGTCACTGAATCCTATATTAATATAATACATTATTGTAATATACCGTATGTGTTGCATAGGTGCAGAGCCGGGTGGCCCTATATATTCATCATGCAAGTTGCATAGGGCCCTGCAAATTAAGCAATGGCGCTTCCTCCCCCTTGTGTCAAAGCAGGTGTCAACTTTTACATCTTTGATGAGCGGATGAAGAGGAACTATCCTTCTGGTCAAGAAAAGAGGAAAAAAAGCAGCATGAGTGTGAGCTGCGACAACAACAATCAGGTAAACTTGTGTCTCCTCTTCAGGATTGCTGTCAGTAACGTTAAGTTGATATGTAAGATTGCAGTGCGAGCCACTTGCAGGGCTGTGTACTGTGATGTTCCTCCCAAAAGTCAGACTCAAATACAACTATTTATTATATTTGATAAACATAAAACAGGCAACAGTTTTTATAACTGCAACTCGGAAAAGATAACCACATCACGCAAGAACGTGTGCGTGTGTGAAATTAAACTGTTGTATTTTATTTTCTACATTTTATACTTTCTACAGTTCTTATTAATGATAATGTGAATATTCACTTACCTAAAGATTCTATAGAAAATATTCTTTTCAGTAAATATTGTTTGTTTATACCACATTCTGTCTAATTATTCGTAGATGGACAGATCTAAGCAAACTGTTTTAAAGGGTTGTAGTGAGAGTACTGGGGTGTTAGGTGTGGCTGTGCGGCAGTGGCAAATGCTTTACATGCCTCACAGGTCAGGTCAGGCAGGAGGGTCCCTTAGAAGAAATTTGCTTAGGGCCCCAGGTAGGTCAGGACCACTAACGTTAATAAAACGTAAGACTTCACCATTGCTTTGTTTCTTTAGTCTTGAAGGACAACGGTGTAGATTTAAATCCGACTCCTTTATAAAACTTTTCTAACTGTAATAAGTACACAAAACAAATGATACAGTCACAAATCACATTCACAAACCACACACACAACAACAACAACCTAAAAGCTACCCCTAAGGGCTCAGATGCAAATGTGGAGACAGCAAAAATGAAAGCCACGTCAGTGCTTATATCTTGAAATGAATCGGCTCAGCACCAACTGAACAGCTCCGGTATGCTGAGGCCTTCAGGGTCCTCTAAATCCTTAGACAATTGATGAGGCCTAAAATTCGAACTATGACACACGCGTATCTGCTAGAGGCAAATAGAACGTACGTCTGTTAACCACCTTAACACACCTGGGGAGTCACCAAAAGATGAGTTCAGTGTTCAAATTTTCATTCCAATATATAGCAATTTGAAACAAGAGTGTTTCAAAAAATTACACACATCAATTTTTTGCTGTAAATATTTTCCTTTATAATGTATCCTTCACCAAAATATTATACTGTAAAAACAAGCATGACTTTGTAGGCTACATAAATGTGTCCAATCATTAATTTCAATAATTTGGATAAATTGGGTGGGTGTGGTAAAATTAAGTCACTGAAGCTTAGAAAGTGTGAATAAAAATAAAGAGCACCCTTTGGACTTTTTGTAATACCAAAGCAATTAATAGTGAGGAAAAAAATACAAATTTTGGAATGAACAAGGTCAAGTCCGGACCTCAATCCCATCAAAATGCCGTGGCAAGAAAGCTGTGCACAAGTGAATGCCCTCAAATATCAATGAATTAAAACCAATTATTAATTATGAATTAAACCAAAATTCCTCCAGGAATTCCTTCCTTCCTGAGCGGCTCTTCAACTACGACAGAGAAAAAATATTTCTAAGTTGTTGCTGCTGCTAAAAGTAATTCTACAAGCTACTGAATGACTGGGTGTACTTACATTTTCACACATGTTTTTTTTAGTGTAATATAATATAATATAATATAATATAATATAATATAATATAATATAATATAATATAATATAATTACAAAATGTATATAATAATAATAATACACAGTTCAAAATAATTATAAAATTAGGTGGTTTTTTTTTATTTTTTTATTTTTTTAAAATAACCACTGGAGAAATGAAATGAAATTTTGTGAAAATGTGAACTTTATTCAATTTAAAGTACAAACTTTAACAACAAATCAGAAATATTACACAACTTTGTAATTATTAAAAATAATAATAATAATTTCATTAAAAAAACACTATGATATCCACAATATCTCAGGAAAGTGTGTTGTGATTTTTTATTTTTGTTGTTGCTGCAAAAAAAACTGAGTAATTTATGGTCTCTTTAACAGAGGAATAGGGTTATTTACTGTATACCAACACTACCTCGACACAACTGATGTTCTGAAATGCATAAAGAAGGCTAGAAATTTTATTAAATAACTTTTGATAAGGCACACCTGTTAATGAAAAAGCATTGCAGGTGACTACCTCATGCTGGCTAATACCAATAGTGTCATCAAAGTAACCACTGGATACATTGAAGAATCTAAGCAATGAAACATATTTTGTATTTTTAACACTTTTTAATCCCCGTACAGTGAATGAACTGAAGGAGATCATCTTGCAAGAATTTATGGACATTGATACTTACCAGAATTTGTGTTGCTGTGTGCCACAGTGTCAGGTACAGGTTCCAGAAATGTTGCAACATTAATAAAGGACATATCGAGCACCTAACAGGCTAAAAATGACCGGATCAGTACTGTATACCTACTTTTGTCACTCCACGTGAAATCATACAGAATCTCAGGAGTTTGTTGCTCCACTTCTCAGATTTTCTTCATACTTTTTGTATTTGTTAATCGGGACCTAAAAGTAAATTAGGTGCAATATTTCAGTTTAAGTTTAATATTTTCATACTTTTTTTACCTCCATGAAATATTTAATATTATCTGGCCCAAAAAATTCTTATCTGGGAAGCCATGTTCAGGGATCAGTGACTTCAGAAATATTAGTGTCATGCAGGTCAGACCAGGAAGGATGCATACAGTTCAATGCTTTTATTTAAAAAGAAAAAAAACCCAAAAACAGCAGAGATACCAAAACAGTAATCCAGCATCATAGTCAAAAGTAGGGAAAAGCAGAGTCAAAATACAAAAGTGAGCTGATTGGATGCACCTTCACCTAATCAGTAGTTAGGCGGTCCTGAGCAAAGGAGTGTGTCAGCCATATAGTCTGTATGCATGTGTTCTTGGGATTTGTAATCCAAGTTTGTGTCTGTTTCAGCCATGTTGTCAGAGTGCAAGTGTCCATGGGAAATGGAGTCTGATACTGCAGATGCAGGTGAAGGTGCAGGTGCATGTGCAGGCACGACAATTAGTCTGAGCACTGAAAACTGGTGGAGATCAAGAAAACCATGTTTTCTCACTTTCCAAATAGTCCATACCACAGTGGTGTTCTTATGGGGTCATGAATATTGAAACAAATTTAATATTTCCAAATGTGAGTGATACTGGGGACCATAGAAGCCATATTAAATGGTCACAGATGATGTTCATAAGCTATATTATTTCATTGGCCTTGTATGTAGAAATGATTTCCCTACTACTAACTGGTTTTGAATTATAAACAATACAGTAAGGCATGGTTACTTACTTAAGGGCAGAAAGATATGTTGACATAAAAGAAGTACTACTGGAATAGAAGTGTTACTACAATAGAATATGACATAGAATAGTATGTCTTGTAAATTTTTACCATGAAGAAAATATGGAAGGACACTGCAACTTTTCCCACACACACACACATGGATATAAAAATATAAGAAGTCTACATATCCCTACATATATATATATTTATACACTATATGGACAAAAGTATTGGGGCACCTGACCCTTACACCAGCAGGGACTTTAATGACTTTGCTTCAAATACAAAGACTTTAATATGGAGTTGGTCCCCCCTTTGCAGATATAACAGCTTCCACTCTTCTTGGAAGGCTTTCCACAAGATGTTGGAGTGTTTTTGTGGGAATTTGTTCCCATTCATTCTGTAGAGCATTTATAAGGTCAGGCACTGATGTTGGACGAGGAGGCCTGGCTCGTAATCTCCATTACAGTTCATCCCAAAGGTGTTGGATGGGGTTGAGGTCAGGCCTCTGTGCGGGCCAGTCAAGTTCTTCCACACTGAACTCATCCAACCATGTCTTTATGGACCTTGTTTTGTGCAGTGGGGCACAGTCATGCAGGAATAGAAAAGGGCCATCCCCAAACTGTGTCCACAAAGTTGGAAACATAGCATTGTCCAAAATGGCTTGGTATGCTGAAGCATTAAGATTGCCCTTCACTAGAAGTAAGGGGCCCAAACACTGAAAAACAGCTCCACACCATTATCCCTCCTCCACCAAACTTCACAGTTGGCACAATGCAGTCAGGCAGGTAACATTCTCCTGGCATCCACCAAACCCAGACTCGCCCAATAGACAAGCGTGATTCATCATAGAACATGTTCCCACTGCTCCACAGTCAAGTGGTGGTGCTTTACACCACTCCATCCAACGCTTGGCATTGTCAAGTCAAGTCAAGTCAAGTGGCCTTTATTGTACCATATACATGTAGTACAGTGTACAGTGAAATGAGACAATGTTTCTCCAGGACCAAGGTGCTACATACAAGACAACACAAAAGTACAGAAGGTGCACCTGTGCACACATGTGCAACAGAAGACAACAGAAGACAACATAAAGTGCATGTGTGCAAACATGGCAAAAACAACATGAATTGCAAAGTGTGCAAATATGCAAACAGTGCAGACATAAGACAAGAAAAAAACAAGACAGAGCAGCGCTAATCCAAATGTGATGTGCAAAATTATAGAGGTGCAAAATGTGCTGAGTTTTAGAGGTAGATGAGTGTACATTTTTTTAGTTCAGTGTCAGTCCAGTCCTTGAGTGTTCAGGAGTCTGATGGCTTGAGGGAAGAAGCTATTACAGAGTCTAGCAGTGAGTGAATGTCAGTGTTGGAGGGAAGAGAGACTCTGATGATCTTCTCAGCTGTTCACACTATCCGCTGTAGGTTCTTGCGGACAGACAGTGTCCTTGTTCTTTTACCAGACAGTGATGCAGCTGCTCAGAATGCTCTCGATAGTCCCTCTGATGATGTTCCTCTGTAGAAGGTGGTGAGGATGGGTGGCGGGAGATGGGCTTTTCTTCAGCCTTCGCAGGAAGTAGAGCTGGGCTTTCTTGGATATGGAGCTGGTGTTGAGGGACCAGGAGAGGTTCTACGCCAGGTGAACATCGTGTCATCGGCGAACTTGACGATGTGGTTCGAGCTGTGCATTGCTGCACATTCGTGAGTCAGCAGCGTGAACAGTAGTGGACTACTACTGGGGGGGCCCCAGTGCTCAGGGTGCTGGAGATACTGTTCCCAATCTGGACTGACTGAGATCTCTCGGTCAGGAAGACCAGGATCCAGTTGCAGAGAGAGTTGTTCAGGCCCATCAGGCTCAGCTTCCCAATCAGGTGCTGAGGTGTTGAATGCTGAACTGAAGTTTATGAACAGCATTCATACATAGGTGTCCTTGTTGTCCATATGGGTGAGGGTGGTGGCAATGACATCATCTGTGGACCGGTTGGGGCAATAGGCAAACTGCAGGGGGTCCACTGAGGGAGGCAGCAGGGTCTTGATGTGCCTCATGACGAGCCTCTCGAAGTACTTCATCACAATGGGTGTGAGTGCGACGGGACATTTACATTTATGTCATTTGGCAGATGCCCTTATCCAGAGCGACTTACATATATATCATTTATACAACTGAGCAGTTGAGGGTTAAGGGCCTTGCTCAAGGGC
>JAQMYM010028936.1:0-19747 GCA_030014255.1 Parauchenoglanis ngamensis | reverse complement strand
ACAGACACACACACACACCCCGCCCCCCACACACACACACACACACACACACACACACACACACACACACACACACACACACACACAGCTTCAATATATGGTTTCTCTCCTGTTCTCCAACCACAGCAGTCAACATTGCACACCATTTAACTCATTAACCAAATGTGGGAAAACTTTGGTGATTAGTTAACTGGTGTAAATAGGAAAAAAAAGACATTTAGCTACCTCACGAGATCTGTACATCTACTGAAATCATGGTTTAGTTGTGGTCATGTTGGTTTTTTGATGAAGAGAATAAGATTGAGGTGTTGTAATACTCTTGCCACAGAGCTCTAAATCTGGTACCTTTTTGCTCTATTTCACCTCACTCTGAATATTTAGCATACAAATGAATATTTTTATAAGCACTCACTCACAAGAGTTCAAGGTTAATTTATCAAGTTATGGGACCACATTAATGAGGGAACAAAAAATAAATAGCTTTTTAATCATCTACAATATCAGTAATGAGTTGGTTAACAACTTAATTAGGTCTGAAATGCTTTCTACAGCAACTGAGACTTGTACCTAAGACTGTGGTTGTAACTTTGCTGTTGGCTGTAGCAACTCACAGTCCCACAGTGTTAATCAGTCAGAAAATGTAGTCTCTCTTGGTTAATCTGTAGCTAATGAGGCAAGACTAGATGATTATGATTTCATACCTCTTTCTAGAACAGCTGTAGAAATCTTTGGCATGAAAGGAAAGGGAGAAGTTCCTGATCTTTTGATTGAGCAAAATCCTGCATGCTGTGTCAATGTACATTATATTTGTTTCTTTCTTCTTTACATTGTTTGTAAACGTGTTCAGATGTATTCTTTATGACTGTGTAATATATATGTTTGGTGGCCTGGTAAAACCTGGTAAAACATATATACTATAGACCTAAAAACTACAGCCTTTCCTGAACTTTCCTGTTTTTTTTTTGCATGTGCGTCAATCAGATGTAACATTCTAGCATTTTCACAAATGTGAAAAGGAGGAAATTACAGGAGCATCACAGACATTTTGACAGATAGCAACTGACAAAAACTGGATTAGGCTTATGTCCCTTTTGTTCTGACCTAAGTACCCAGCAACTTTAAAAAGCAAATTACCATTATATTACCACATCCGTTAAATGAATTACATGTATGTTTTTTGTCAGTATGTTATAGTCAGGAAAACTATTACTGTTAAAACCCGAGTGTTCATCTTTTCCAGATGTTTGCCCGAATTCAGCCACAATGACATTTGGCAGGTTTTCCATGACTACGACATATATTTTGATGTTTTTGCTTTCTCAGTTATGTGGTTCTCAAAAGTTGTCAAAAATTCTCCAAGACCCTTGAAGTTCTCCGAAACTCAGAACACACCACAGGACATGACTTTACACAAGTGACCAGTTCACAGTGTCCAGACAAGAAACTGACATTTGCTTTTTCTTGAACAACACTTAATTTTGACCCACTTTTCCCCTGGAAAGAATATCAGTATTGGACCTCTTTCTTTCATTTCTGACAATGTTGAAGAGGATCTTGGCCTCTTCTTCCAAAAATGAACACTTCAGGCTATCTTATTTGGCCATGTTTGTTTGTGTGGATGGGTCTCTTTAGTTCAGACTACAGACTAAAGGGGTTCAAATCCAGAGCCTAAGATTGACCTGGTTTTGTGACTCTGGAACCATTTCTATGAATATTCATGGTCATTACGATGTTAAATGATCTAACAACATCCAACAATATCCTCCAGGCATAAGCAATCTGCTTTTGGAATAAAATATCCTAATACCTGGTGGAATTCATCAATTACAATTATTCCAATTGTAATCACCAATTTTGTGCTCTGTCCATTTTCTGTGAAGATGGAACCATTTCCAAAAAAAAAAAAAGCATTTAAGATGCCTTGGGGCAGCACAGTGGTGCAATGGTTAGTACTTTCACCTCACAGCAAGCAGGTTCAGCGTTTGAAACTGGCAGTTGATCAGAGGTCTGTCGGTGTGGTGTTTCCTCCGGGTGCTCCAGTTTCTTCTCACAGTTCAAATACATGCGGATTAGGCTAACTGGCTATACTAAATTGCCCATAGGTATACATGTGAATGGTTGTCTGTCTGTGTTAGCCCCATGGTAGACTGGTAACCTGTCCAATAGGTACACAGAAGGGTTAATACAATTACTTTGAATAATCAACCAATATTTCATAGATTAATTGATTCATACAACCTACTGTATTGTTAATTTTTAGTTTTAAAAATTCTTTGCATTATTGCTCTATAATATATTATATAAGATACCACCCCTACTACTTCTACTACTACTAGTACTACTACTACTATTGCTAGTAATACTACTACTACTACTACTACTACTACTAATAATAATAATAATAATTATAATAATAATAATAAGACAAAGTAGAAGAAGATGACATTAACTGGAAAGTATATGTATTCTGGACAACACACAGGATACACATTCACAAAGCTCTCAGATACCTCAATCAATGTATGACAAATACCAAAATGGCAAATGAATCATGAAATAATGATTTGGATTCTCCTACAGAAAGAGAGGGGACTTCAAAATGGATTTGCTATGTTAATTCTCCTTGACCTCTATCATAGTGTAATTATTTGAATGCTGAGTGCATCACTATGGAAACAAAGCATTCGTCATAAATAAATAAATGCTGGAATAGCAATTACAATTAAATAAAATTGTAGTAAAATATTTTAAGTCATAATAGCCCAACTCTTCTCCAGCAAACTCCTAAATTAAGGAATGTCAAATACAAGTGGTGTTTTCAGAAAAAAAAGAAAAAGTCTGTATCTGAAAGAGAAGGGCCATAATTCAGTGGGACAACAATAAACACTACAGAAAAAAATGTGAGCAAACATAACATCTGTTCTCTCTGCACTTCTTGCTGGCTATGACAAAAAAAATGCAGTAATGAATGTCAATACTACATGCATTCTGTTCCATACATAATTAAAACCAGCCGTGTGATAGATTGGCAACCTTCCCAGGGTGTACCCCGCCTCTCGCTGGGATTGGCTCCATCCTCACACGACCCTTAGAAGATAAACAGTATAGATATTGGATGAATGGATGGATGGATGAATGGACATAACTAAAACAGAATGTGAATATTTTAGCATGTACTGTTACAAATACCTGTGAAATTCAGTGCAACTCAGCTGAGAAAACATTGCAAGCCTGAAGCAATTGTGGCATTATAGTAATAGCAATTATTCTCTGTGTTTATGACAGCTTTAACTGTGAAATGACTAGAGCAGTGCACTTTCACCCTGCTCATCTCTGTCCATTTAAAATGTATAGAGACCCCCAGGTGGAAAACTGGCTTCTTATTTACCCTCACAGACAGTGACTCATAAATCTGCTTTGATGCCCTTATAATGAAATGGCTCGATGACACACTTCAGACGCCATGGCAACTCAATTTGGGCCAGAAGAAATGACTTTCTACTGCCATAGGTGCAGGCACGGAGAAGGAAACGTAAGGCTCCTGGTGAAACAATATGTATTCTTCTTGATGTTGGAGCCCTGGGTGCAAATCATGGGACACCAAGCTTCATTGTTGGTACACCTGCTAATGCAGTATGCACCAAGGTGATGCTAATAAAGGCAAAAGCTTGTGGTTTGTTGGAGAGATGTGGATGTGTTTCTGAAACTTAATATACAGCTATTTTCACAGTAAATGTTTAATTATGAATGCAAAAAGAAAAATGAGTCTGATTTATAGCTGACCCAGGAAGCATTTGTTTCTTAATCACAAACTTGTGAACTACACATAATAAAATCAGTCAATAAAATCAGCCTGGCACTTGTGTCATTCAGTGCTTCTTTCATAATCTATAGAATTCAATGTAAAAATTGCAAAAATGTAAAACCAGATAAGATTATTCCAGTTCTCTTATTCCAGTTTTAGTGAATCTGTAGTTTCAGATTTGTGTTTTTGGCTGACAGGAGCAGTTGCTGGAGGTTATTCCCCTTAGAGTTTGATCTCTTGTGTGTTCTGAGATGCTTTTCTGCTCACCATAGTCATAAAAAGTGGTTATTGAAGTTACTGTAGCCTTCCTGTCAGCTCAAATCAGTTTGGCCATTCTCCTGTGACCCAAAGCATTTCTTGTCTCAGAACTGCTGTTCACTGGATGTCTTTGTTTTTTCTACTCTAGAGAATGAAGTGTGTGAAAATCAGCATTCAGCAGTTTCTGATATGCTCAAACTAGCCTGTTTGGCCTGCCACAGACAAAGTCACCAAGATCACACTTCCTCCCCATTCTGATGTTTGACGTGAACATTAACTGAAGCCCTTGATCTGTATCTGCATGATTATATGCATTGCTCTGCAGCCACATGTTTGGCTGATTGGATAATTGCCATATTCATGAGAAAATTTACAAGTATTCCTAATAAAGTGACTGGTGGACGGTATATAGCACATAATGCCTCACAGGTTCATTTATATGTCTACATATGTATTCACATAAACCTATTCTTCAGCACAATATTTTCCCAAAATATTTAAAAAAAATATTCTTTCCTGTCTTCGGTTACCATTTATTTAATAAACAGAGCAGTAGCATCTTCCCCTATTCCAGGTAGGAGTTGTCCCACAATCACCCACATTGATTTCATCAACAGCTTAAAACACATCAGCAATCAGCAGCAGCAGGTTCAAGTCCTAGAAGATGCAGTAAAACATCCTGAAACAGGCACCCAGGGGCTCACAAAAAGGTCATGTACACTGTTTCTATTCTGTGGAGTATGCTCTGCTGGTGAATAAAATTCCTTTCAATCAGCACAACAATTAGGCTATTGAGATGTCCACTGTGATCCGCCATGCATGACAGCTCAGGTGTGCATATTCATAATTGAGAGGTTACCATGCTCACCTAAACAAAACTGATAGTTAAACCCCTTAGCTCCTTAGCTGACATGTTCCCTAATTAGTATGTTTAAATTATAGGATCAAGTTTTAAACACAATGGAGCACTGGACGTTTCCACATCAGTACATCTGTATATTCCTGTGGGTTTAAACAGATTTTTTTCAACATCAACATTAGCCATTCATTTTGTTTTTATATTGTATTTGAGTACCAAGACTATGTGTCACATCATAACAAAGAAATACTTCAACTCTCTCATAAAATAAAGTAAAAGATATGAGGTGTGGCACCACAAAATGAGTCTGGTTAGTCAAAAAATGAATGAAGAAAATTTATTTTTTTTTATTGGATAATCTAAATCTACAGTTAAGTGTCTTTAAAATACGGGGTTGTTTGTTAAATTTGGTGAAGCCAATCCTGAGAAATCAGTGAAAATGTTTTAAGGTATCATCATCTGAACAGAAAACCAAGTTTGGAGAAAATCAGCTGTAAACTTTGATGTGTAAATTGAATGTAATGAATAGCAACCAGATAGTTGTCATATTTAGTCTCATTTCTAGGTTGTTTTACAGTTTTATATTTTGCTGATTAGTATATTATAGATTAAGGAATTTATTTATGGCAAAATGAGATAAGCAGTGTATGGACCTGTTTGATGCACTTTGGTTTCAAATTTCAGAATGATATTTTGCAACACTGGACTGGACTCATTTTGTGACACCTCACCGCATGTGCTGTTCCTGAAGCACAGTGTGTTGAACTATGTACAGTTAATATGATGATAAATGCCATATTTTTTTCTCTTAGCTGCATTTGGGAATTCTGCATTTCTTGCCTCTCAATGTTTACTGTTGCATCACTGTTTAAAGCATGATAATTATTTGATTCTCTTCTGTTGAGAACCAAATATGTGAATTCCATCTCATCATGAGACTAAAACAAAAAAATGAACCAGACAGAACATCCAAATCTGTCATATCCAAATGATCTGAAAACCCCCCCCCCCAAAAAAAACCCCCCAAACAAACAAACAAAAAAACATCTGCTGTAAACATGACTATTTATGTCCCCGGAGCAGTGATTCATCAGTCTCCAGATCGAGTTTTCTCTCCTGTTGATGCATTCTGGAGATGAAAGTACATTTCAAAAGATGTATTTTAGGGGACACATGTTTGTGGACAGATAGACAGGATATTTATTTTAAAAAATGGGCTATCATTTTTATTTAGTATTAATAATTTTATGATATTAGTAATAATTAAACTCATTGTCTTAAACTCAAATTAAATTAATGTCTGTAGCTCATGTCTGTTGCAGTATACATTTAAGTAATAAAAAAACTGAATATTACAAAGCAATGAAAAACTAGGTTTAGCCACGAGAATTCAATCATTTAGCTAGCCATCTATCTTGTGTGAAAGATGGAAAGTTTCAGATTTTTTAAACAGCTGACATCAACATGCTGTGTTTTCACTTCTGTTTCTTGTAATTATAATCATTACTTTTTTTAATCATGAAAAGGTATACTGTTCCAATTGTTCTTTTTCACTCGTAAATACCACCTTTTATGATATGACTGGCTTATAGTTTTTACTCTTGTGCTATACTATCATTGACTGGCTACTTGTAGTAATAATTTTATTACATACTTGCATAATTCATGCTGAGTAGTATAGTGACTGAAGATAGGTGGAGGTAAATATGATAATTAGGCAAAATTGTAAATTCTGCCAAAATGCTGAGGCTGAGCGGGTCACACACTTTCAGTAAAATAGGTTTTTCAAGGGTTCTTTAGGAAAGACAATGATTAAATTTAGAAGAATGACAATTCAAAGAAGCATATGAGCCCTTAAAATATTTTATTTTCATTTCAGAAAATACAACGTCTCAGATAAAGATATTTTAATGTGAAACCAGACAAGCAAACACACAGCGGAATCTAATAATAACTAACCAATACTAACTTAGGAATCTGACATAAAAGAGGCTCAGATTAACTTAGAATAGAGAATAAAGAATATTTCAGAAACTCAGAAACCTCAACTTGGAATTTGCATGACTGTGAAAAAAACAGAGTGGACATAAATTGTGCAAAGTCTGTGAAAATGAACTTGGTTTTTTATAGTGTCCTTAACTGGCTGAGGAAAAAGCACCACTGTAATATTTTAGCGAGCCCGGCATGCACTTCTTAGGGCAGGGTTGTCATTGCGGCATGTTGGGACATGAAGTTCATTATAGAATACTTATGAATATCCATCAATCCATTATCTATACTGCTTATCCATTAGGGTCATGAGGCAAGACAGAGCCAATCCCAGCCGACTTCAGGTGAGGGGCAGGGTACACCCAGGGTACACCCCAGGGTACACCCACACCCTGGGTCACAGTGATTTGTTTTTATGAAGAAAACAGATGATTTTTTTTTTCATTATTATTATTATAATTACAGAAACAAAATAAAATTTTATGCCTCTTATGCTATAGAAATATGCTTCTAAAGTAAAAATAAATCTGACTGTCCATCCATGCATCCATCTGAGATTCTGGTTAGTGAAATATCTGAAAGCACTGAACATTGGTTGGATTTACACAGGATTATCATTGAAACCAAGGGATGAACTTATTAGATTTTGAAATTGATCCAACAGGGTCAAGGTCACAACAAGGTAAAATGTCTGAAATCTTTTCTACTATGGCTTCTTGTTTGAAGTATATTTTAAGGTTATATTAGGTAACATTGGGGACTAGACTAGGACTAGATCCCCATCATTATTGCCTTTGAGTTCTACTTATTTCCCATTAATTTTGTACTATAATATTGAGATGAAAATTTGTCAAAAGGGATGTGGTTCCTACATGGTTCAACCAATGAAGATATAATTGTCTCCACTAAACCATACACTTTAAGCTCATAGATAGTGACTACTTCATCTAAAGCTGCAGTACAACAAAACCGTTTAACAGCCAAATGCATACAGATTTCACAGTGTGTGTCCCACATATTATTACTCTGCATCTCCTCAACCTGTAAATGGTTGAACATGATGACTATCAGTGGGTGGTTAAAGTGGTAAGTAGGTGATGAGGGAAGCCCTATTCAGTCTGTGTTCCAGCAGTGTCACAGCACAGGTGCAGCACTGTTACACTCAATGTGTGATACGATCAGGTGACTCACAGCCATTCAATGCCTTCTGACCATCGTGTTGTGATGGTACTCCAGGTAGCAAGTCAAATAATTACTACAACTTAATATATACATCAAATTTGCATAAATAAAACAAAAACACTGGACCTCAGAAAAACCTCTTGGAAAAGAGGTGTGAATACAAGTAGCACAATTTGCTGGTCTTATATATGTAGTATATATTTAACTCAGTATTAAGATATACTTGACCTAGTAGCAGTTCCTCATTTTTAATGATGATATACCTCACTTCTTATTAACAGTGCAAATTATTTCATCTAATCTTCATTCAGAGTCTACTGAAAGGCTTCTACAGAATACCACATTCTGTTTTTCTTCTCAGATCTTGAGGAATTATGATGCATGAGTGAATTCCAATATTGCTTTGACAGTTCTAATAATGAGATGATAGAGCATAAACTACATCTTCCCCAAATCTGCGATGTGGCTAGAATTTTAATGCAGAACTGTAATGTTGACATAGAATGTAAAAACTGCTTGTAATTTGTATAAGTGGATCAGAGTGATAGGTCCTAAGGATGCCATTATATGGTCCTCTCATTTTGGGCATTCTTTTTTCTTTAGACAATCTTCTAACTGACTAGAAACAAGCTATCAGTAACAAACACATCTATTTGTAACAGGTAATTCTGTATGCATTAACCTACTTATCTTCCACATCCAAGTATGTTTTTTCACAGTGTGAAACATGGGCTCATATAGTGTACTTTCTTATGAACTGCTCAGACAATGTATGATTACTAGGCAGCAGAGTAAGATAATATTAGTGGTTAAAGATTTAATCTGAAATATATTTACATTTACAGCCTTTGGCAGAACCTCTTATGTAGAGTGACTTACAGAAGTGCCTTTTTTTAGGTTCCATTAAAAAAAAAAAAGACAAAAACACATACATTTGTGTTAGTAAAAATAAGCCATGTTCTAAAAACACCATTAGGCTCCCTGTAAAACTCACTGTATGTTTAATGTTCATCAAGAGCTAAGTGAAGAGGTTGGATTTGTTTAAAGACCGCCAGTGAATCAGCTGTACAGACAGCCAGAGGAAATTTATTTCACCACTTTATCCCAGCACAGAAAAGAGTCTTGATGCATGTCTTACTTGATGCATATTGGTGGCTTATGTGGGATTATTTTTTATTGTTCCATGTTTCTGAGCCCAATTTTACACCCAGCGCAAAGTGGTGCTAAGCATGTTTTCACAAGTTTGAGACCAACATGTTTAAATAGCAAATTAACTTGCACCCATCTGAGCCCCCATAAGCATGATGGTCCTAAAATGAGGTGTGGTCAGGAGCAATGTTTGGCACTTTGCTATCCTGAGACAGTGGAAAATGATTGTGCAATTGACCAACAAAAACGTGATCTGAAATCAATGGCAAAGTACTTCACATGAGCAGATCCGTTTCCTCTGAGGAGAAGTGTTCTTTCCTGCTACCTGGGCAGGTAGCCAGTCCACCACAGGGCCAACACAAAGACAAACAGCTACACATGCTCGCATTCACACCTATGGGCAATTTAGAGTAGCCAGTTGACCTAATTCGCATGTCTTTGGACTGTGGGAGGAAACCGGAGTCCCCGGAGGAAACCCACTTATGCACGGGGAGAACATGCAAACTCCACATAGAAAGGCATCCGTGGGTTACCCCTTGGATCGAACCCAGGACCTTCTTGCTGTGAGGCGACAGTGCTAACCACCACACCACACACCACCGCCTCATGTTGTTTGTATGCATGCAATAAAACATCTCTTTCATCACACCTTGTCTCTTGGTCTCCTGATACTTCAGTTATCGTACTTTTGTTGAAACTGCTGTATTTTTGTGGTTTTCCAGAAAGATTTACAACGCTTAAATAGAATATTGTTCAGAGCAAGTTGGGATCAGGTGAGTTTTCAGGTAGTTGAGAGTTGGCCCATTTTTGGCTTTGTAGGCAAGCATCGGTGTTCTTAAACCAGTGATGAGACAGCAAGAGGTGATGAGGAGGTTCGAAATAGGGCATACAACTGCTTTCTGGATCAGTTGCAGAGGTCTGAAGGTTCATAAGGGAAGATCAACCATGAGAGGCTTGCACTAGCCCAGATCTTGAGAAAATAAGGGACTGAACAAGTACTGAACAAGCTCACTGGCAGGAAATGGCAGAAACCTATATGACCAATAGTAGTTAAACAACAAGTCAGTGTTGCTTATAAGTCAACTAAGTGGAACATGAACTAACTTTCCCAACAATTTCATATTTTTTGCTCTCTAAATAGAGGTGCCCTTTCCCAGTAGCCTACAATATGAAAAAAGACTTCTTTCACAAGTTTTTATAACAGAAACATTAGCGAAGGTTTCACCATATTTTATCAAATGTAAGCTTAGGTGACATATACTAATATTGGATTAGTGTTTCAGTTTCTACATTTTATATTAATATATACTGAATTCTGATATATTATAAATGGCACTATTCTCTCTAATCAGTAATAACACGTTGCTAAAAAAATAACAGGTAATAAATAATGTGCCTGAATGTGAAATTCAGAAGTTTGTTTTCACATTAGCTGCAGAGCACATAGATGGTATTTTATAAAGGTGAAAAGAAAAATGGCAGCCTAGTTAGTAACATTTTCACTCTGCTATTTTTAAGAACATATTAGGGAAGTAAGCCAAGATTTTGTTGCCATACAATGTCTTGAATAATTGAAATAATATTTGAATAATTGAATGTGTGTTTTTCTTGCATAATTCTGAGACTGGAATTATAGACAAGCTCCCACCACTGGTCTACAGAACATGTAAGTGTGGTTTAAAATGGATATATGAGCCATTTCTACTGAATATCTTTCGCCACTATAATTGAAAACGATTCACTTAAAATTGATTGAGAGAGAGCTATTAATGAATTATTCTGTAGCAATTGTGCAGACTCAAATTACATACTAGACACTAATAAAATCAATGGCTATCTTAATTGACATCATTTGTTCCACCTGCTATGCCCTAAGCTATTAACCTTCTGGGCTGATTTAGTGCATAACCACAAGCCAGCTTTGCCGTTTAGTTTTGAAAGCATGTCATTCATTATATTTTGTGTTTTAGAGGAAAGTCTTGTTGAAGTTGCAATTATAATTTTTTATAATGTTATCTTTGATTAGTGAGTGTAAATATGTAGTGTATGTATGGCTTCTATTTTATATATATATATCCCAGGGTTAGGGCTGTGGTCACACATTTTGATGAAATGAGATTATTTTCTATGTTCTGGTTTTAAATCCATGTAAGTCATTTAAATTTGCCTGGATGTCATTATGAAGGATGTATATATAGTATGCACTAATGTGATATTGAATGTTCTTGCCACAATTATTAAAATATGATTGTATAAAAGAATTTGTTTCTGTAAATTGAAGAATCGTTATTTTAGGTACATTAAAGTATGTTCATAACAATACTAAAGCTAAAGCTGTTTTAGTAGCATTCTAATATTAATAATATGGTAATCCTACTATTATACATTCTTGATTGTTAATGAACGGTATTAAATACAATATGCCAGACCAATTAAAATTGTTAAGCTCTTAATCCCGATTTATTTTTTTGTAAACAGGGTAAAATAAACAAAAGATTAAACTATTACATAGTCAGCAAGCCTATTCATTTAGATTTCTATCAGTCACTGAACTTGTATCCTCTGACACCTGTCTATCAAATGCTATTTTTTATTACAGGACACTTATTAATTTATTTATTACACCGAATCTTGAATTTGCATATAATTTTCAGGGGAGGCCCTGCCTAGTCATATGGCTTGACCACCCCCCCATCAGTTTTTTGGTCATTTGCTAACAATGTCCTTCGGGACTTAATTGGCAGGTCAGTGATTGTAAGCTTGGATCATTTTTTTATATACCCTGCCAATTTCCACAAACATGCCCAATATGTTATAATCCACAAATAACATTTTGCTCACAGTTTATTCATGAAAGCTGAGAAAACCAGATTCCACTGCTTTACCTTTCAGTACTTCATTTTTAATGATTACATTATCAGCTAATATGGGAGACATACCTTACATAGTGCATCAGAAAAGGCTATGGCTGTGTGGACTAATTCTGGATTTAATGTAAGAGACATATATGTATATATATTACAGTCATTGATATATAACTATATAACTATATATATATATATATATATTATGGCAAGCTGTTTAGGAAATAATACATATACTGTATATAATCACTGACAAGTCTGAATATATGGAATGAAAGTCTGAATATCTGGAATTAAACTTGATGTTAACAAGGCACTAGGGCCATGTTGTGTTTTCGATGTTTAGGCTAATATTATTCCGTACTGATGCAGGAGCGTGTCCAGCATGAAATCTAGTAGTAGCAATACTAAGCAACGGCGACATAATTAACACTCTGGCAAATGCATGTAGGCCATAAACAGCACTGCTAACCGTAATGAACACTACGGAGCTGCTCAGGAGACGAAAAGAAAAAATATCACGATCACGTTTTATTAATCCGTGCCCACGATATATACGTTCCCTCATTTAACTTTAATCGTGGTCATGTTTTAATAAATTGTTCCCTCGTTTTGGTTCCATCGTGGCCACATTTTAATATTCCCCTCGCTGTGTCCTGAGCAGGGCTCTGTACCATCCCGCTCTACAGATGCAGCAGTTTATATACTGTTTCACGCAGAAGGCCGGTGTGATGCAGTAAAGCGCTGCTTTCGCGTCTTTACCACTTTCGGTGAATGACAGGCATGCAGTTACATATGATCATTTTCACAAAACAGGTTGGTTAATTAAAGATCAGTCTCAAGTCGTGGGGAAGTCTAGTGTCGACATAAGAAAAAGCGGAAGAAAATAAACGAATGAATGTAGGCTATCACCAGCGGTTTTGGGGAAATTTCTTCCCATTTAGCACGATAATAATAAGCCATTGTTCCTTTTTTTTGGTCCATGTACAAAGTTTTTAGAGCGACACGTTCTTGCATCTGTACGGAATGATACTGGCCTGAAACAACATGGCGCCACAACAACAAGGGCGCGAGAGCCTCGATGACGTCAAGCTTCATATCATATATTCAGATTTTCATTCCATATATTCAGTCATTCAGACTCTTCAGTCATTATATATATGTACTATCCATAGTGTATATATAAATATATATATATATATATCTTAGTGATAATAATTACAGGAGTACATCGCATTGAATCCAGTGGGCCAGGGCCTTCAAACCCCAATAATAGATATGAAGTGAAATTTTTCTATTCTTAATTACCATTATTTACTACATTAGTTAGCGTTAACAAACTATAAGTAAAGTATCAAAGTAAGTCAACACATATTAACTGATGTTTGTTTAAATGTCAACAAAATACAACTAGATTGGTTAATATTTATTCAGTCCATGGCTGAAAATAAAGTCCACATAAATGTTGATAATTTACTGAACTCCAGGTGTAACTTGGTATTCAGGTTTAGTTCTGAACTTTCCCACTTATCAACCACAATTATGTTTATTAAGGATTTGGTTCATATTGCTCACTGCAGGCTTAATTCTACTCATTTATGGGAAACTTTGGTTGATGCAGTTGTTTGCTCTATTCCTTATTTGATTTTTCTTTTTCAAGTGCAAACAATTTTTTTGGGTGAAACTTATTTATAATAATGCTGAAGTCTGGGTTTTGTTCAAGTCAACAAATATATGAAATAATGTCAGTTATGAAAACCTTAATGAGACTCATTATCCCTCCCAAACCATGATATAGCATGAGCTGAGCTTAAAAAATATCTACTCTGCTCAAATATATTCCAAAAATATTTTCTGGGGCTCTCTGCAATATTTAGCTCACTTCAGTAAACTTTCTACATAAAATAAGGCAGTCATTATAGGATATGTCTTGGGGCAACTGGGTCTATTAAATATCCAAAGACTTTACAATGAATATCAACATGTCTCATTTATACATTTACATTTATTGCATTTGGCAGACGCCCTTATCCAGAGCAACTTACATAAGTGCTTTTAAGTCTCTACCAGTAAATACATTCTGATACCGGTTCACTAGGACCCAGGCTAAGAATAACATCAGTCTAAAAACTCTGTTGGCAGGTAATACAGAAGAAAGCATGCAGAAAGCTTTTTTTTTTTAAATGTAAGAATAAATAGTGAAAGTGCTAGTTCAAGTATTCTGAAAGAGCTAGGTCTTTAGTCATCGCTTGAAGACGCCCAGCGACTCAGCTGTTCAGGCATCTGGGGGAACTTCATTCCACCACCTAGGTGCCAAAACAGAGAAGAGTCTAAATGCATGTCTTCTTTGTACCTTGAGAGATGGTGAAACCAGTTGAGCAGTACTGGAGGATTGGAAGGAGTGCGGTGCAGTGCTGGTGTGATGAGTGCTTTGAGGTAGGAGGATACTGGTCCATTTTTGGCTTTGTAGACAAGAATTAGTATTTAGAATCTTATGCAGGCAGCTACAGGAATCCATTTGAGGGAGTGCAGCAATGGGGTGGTGTGGGAGAATTTGGGAAGGTTGAAAAGGAGTCGTGCATCTGCATTCTGTATCAGTTGCAGAGGTCGAATGGCACTCAGAAGCAAACCTGCTTGGAGTGCATTACAGTAGTCTAGTCTTGAGATGACAAGGGACTGAACAAGAACCTGAGTGGCCTGTGTGGAAAGAAATGGATGGATCCTTCTGATGTATTACAGGAGAAATCGACACGAGTAAGAAAGATTAGCAATATCAGTGGAAAAGGACAGGTGATTGTCCATAGTTACCCCAAGGTTATGTGCGGTGACCGAAGAAGAGATCAGAGAGTTGTCCAGGAAGATCACAAAATCCTGATGTGGGGATGAATCAGCTGGGATGACTAGCAGTTCAGTTTTGTTGGCGTTGAAATTGTAGGGTAAGATATCTGTCAGACATACAGAGAAAGGAGAAGATAAGTTAAGTGTTGTCTGCATAGCACGGGTGAGAGACCCATGTGAGGATATGACCTCACCAAGAGATCTAGTATAGAGGGAAAACAGAAGAGGACCAAGTACTGAAGTCCAAGAGAAACCAGTGGAGAGCCTGCATGGAGTAGATGTGGTTCCCTTCCACATCACCTGATATAGTCGGCCTTCTAGGTAGGATGCGAGCCATTGACATGCTGAGCCACGAACTCTAAGACTCATAAGGATAGACAAGAGAGTCTTGTGGTTGACTGTGTAAAACGCTGCTGAAAGGTCGAGGAGGATGAGGACTGATGACAGTTTGGCTGATCTAGCAGCATGTAGCTTCTCAGTGACAGCCAAAAGGACAGTCTCTGTGGAATGTGCCACTTTGAAACCAGACAGATTAGGACCCTGGAGGTTGTTCTGTGAGAGATAGAGAGACCGTTGATTGTAGACAGTGCATTCAAGGATTTTAGAAAGAAAAGAGAGAAGTGATACAGGTTGGTAGATGCTGATGTCTGAGGGATCCAGAATGGGGTTTTTTTTTCAGGATGGGGATAACCCTGGCTCTTTTGAATGCTGTTGGAACATGAAAAGATGTTATGGAGATATTGATGATAGTGGTGATGAAGGGGATAAGGTCTTGAGTAATGATCTGGGCATTGTGAAAGGGATAACATTCAGTGGGCAGGTGGAAGGGTTACATGATGAGATGACTTGCAGACCTGTTATTAACCCAAATATTCTCCAATTAATTTAAAAGTGCATATGATAGCATTTGAGTTCAGAACCTGGGTGAGTTCAGAGCCTTCAATATATTTTAGTAAGCCCTGCCCCCAATTCACACCTTAAGGGAGACAGAAACTATACAGATCTGTGCATAAAAATCCACATTTCATATTTGTTAACCCTCTAAGGCACCATCTTCACAGTTCTAGGTGTATGTTGAGGCAGTTCATATGGTGCCATCCTCAACAGGAGCAAATGGTTTTCAAGGGATGACTCCAACCAGAAGTAGGACATCAGAATGGAGCAGGAAGGTCCAGAAAGAGGTCCATCATGTCTTCCTCATTCTCACATTCTCCCTGTTGACTTAATAACATCATTATACTTTAATTTACATCCTCATCATCATGCTCACTCTACCTTTGTACATGAAGGGTTGTTCATCACCTTCCTCATCACAAAACATCACTAAGTGCTACATCTACAAGTACAGTAGAACAAAGAAGCATTCACTTCATACATAATTGATTAGGGTTTAATAATTCTAACATAATATCTGAAAAAAAAAACCATATATAAATTATTTAAAAACAAACAAATGGGTAATTCATGAAAAGTGCAAAGACACTTACATTATTCTAACCATGTTGCTTTGCAAATGCAATAATGCTATAACTAGCTAATATGTTTGTTATGGCCTTGTGTGATTCCATTATTTATGTTGTTTCCACAGGGCAACATGAACACACATTTAGATTCATCTGATATAATGTTATTCAAAATACATCTCAACTTACAAATAAAATACAGTACTGCAGTATGCATACCTGCTGAAAGAAGATTGACATTGGCTGCCAGTGGATCATATATAAGTTAGCATTTCTATTGGTTAATATTGAATCGTCTGCTTTTGATTAAGAAGGGACTCAGAAAATTGGTTGCTGTTATTTTTTTTATTTTTTATTTTTTGCAGTAAGCCAAAATTGTTCATGTTGCCTGGAGGGAACAAGGTACCATGAAGGGTTTTTAAATAGCAAAGTACATTATAAATTACATATAGTAAATGGCTAACATTAGCAACATCATTGTGTGATCTCACATAATTTCTTGTCACCAGTGGCAGTTTCTGGTATTAGTGATATTAGAAATTAACTAATGTAGACACACACACACACACACACACACACACATACACACACACACACACACACACACACACACACACACACATCCAAACACACTCACACAAACAAAATTGAAAGAAAAAAAAAACACATACCAGCTCTCTGACTTGATAGACAAGTCAGCGCATACCCTTCCCCTGATGCTGCTGTCTCCTCACCTGAATTCAGCCCAACATAGGCAGTGCTAGATCAGTATTTTTCGTGACTAGAATGTGAGAGTTTAAATCACAGGACTGCTTTAGATTCAGAGTTGGGCCCTAGAGCAAGTCCCTTGTCCACCAAATGCTCACTAATACAAATGTACAGTATAGTGCTTTCTAAATAAATAAATAAATAAATAAATAAAATTTATCAAAGAGCAAGTTGCTCAAACATAGGTTTTTTCATATACGTTTGTCATAGGCCATCATTTCTTTTAAAAAATAAATGAAATACTAAACAATAAAAAATACAATGGACTGTGTATTTTATTAGTTAGAAACAAATATTAGGTGATGCATAATGAGGAGCATAGTTAAAGACATTATTATTTATAATGATAAATTAAGAATAAACAAAATAAAATATACAAAGGAGAGTAGCGGATAGCAGATAGCAGAATGCCACGGTACAGCATGCACATGTGAAATACTTTTGAAGAATTATGTTAACTATTTTTATAAATACAAACAGCTTCATCTTTTTACAACTGTACAATTAATACAACTATACATGCTAATTAATATTATTTAACAGTACATATATTTCAGCTGAACTTTCTATGAAATTTCTTGAAACATGACATTCTGTACAGGGGAATGAAATGTCATTTGTTCAGGACTGTGATGGAGCACACAGCAATATACAAGCATGACACAAAGAACCTAAAGTACAGAAAGCATACGAAACACGATGTGCAAAGACTAGAAGTAAGACAAAGTAGCACAATATAATAAATACACATGACAGGTCATTATAGAAAAAAATGCTTTAATATTTTTTAACATTAATATTTTGTAAAAGTAAAAATGTAAAAGTTAATATTTTTTGTATGTGATATTAGTTATTTTTTATAAATGATGATACTATTTTCTGTTTGCTTATATTTTTAAGCCTAGTTAGCTTCCTGCTACAACTTATTACTAAATATGTCCTAAAAAGTACTTACATCTAACTGTTCCCAATTAAAACATGAACACAGTTCCAAGCACTTTCTTTCAAACACTGTATCAACAATACAGGCCAGAAGTTTAATAAATAAAAAATAAATAAATAAATAGATACACTGATATGTCAAACTTTTATTACAAGAAAATATTAGAAATACTTAAAACAAATGTAACTGACTGGTTCTCAATATTTTATAGATTTAGTAACATTATTTGGTCACAAATAATTGGCTCTTGGCCTCTCTTGATTGTGTCTTACTTAACCAAACGATGGCCACCTGTCTGCCTCGTCTCAGATGTTTGTGAGAGTTTTAATGCTCTGTCTGCTTGTTTCCATCTTCTGTTGCACTGTATCACAACTGATAAATCAGAATTTTTGTTTATGTCAGGTGTCAGATGGGGATAATGCAAGCACAGAATGTAATGATCCTACAGTGAAACATGGAGGTGGATCGGTGATGGTATGGGGGTGTTCTGGGGAGGAAGATCTGGAGAATTTAATGTTTTATGAGTTTTATGAGTGGACAAAAAAGATTTTTTTCATTTAATGAAAGGATAATGATCCCAAGCATTCTTGAAATTTGTGCCTGAATCATATCCAGTGCAAAAAAAAGCAAAAAGGTTTGAGAATAAGGTCTTGGCCTCCCCAATCTCCAGATCTTTCTCCCATTGAGCTGTCATGGGACAAGCTGGACCGACAAATTTGAAATGAAATGAGCATCCAGCAAATGAGAACAGTTTGCATGCTTGAAAAGGTGCTGGGAGGGTTTGAACACATGCTAGTTCCAAAAACGATTTTGGAGCAATTTTTGGAAATAACGTGCAGTGAATCTATGCTGCTGTGATAAAGGCAAGGGGTGGTTATTTTGATGAAACTCATACTTAGGTGCTTGCATTCATTAAATTGCACTTAAAATTTATATTGTTACACTGTTAAAAAACCAGTCAGTTATATTTGTTTTAAGTATTTCTTATATTTTCTTGTAATAAAAGTTTGAAAAATCAGTGAATTGTTTATTTTTTTTAAGTCCAAGGGTGGGCTTACAAACTTTCCAAACTTCTTTATAGTGTAACTTTATAATAAATAGCTTGCTTATTCTTGCATCCTTAGACTAATGCTCAGTGTAATATACTGTATAAGAAAACAGTTAAAGTAAACAGCTAAAAAACTTCCTCCTTTTCCCCCTTAACTGTGCTAGAGACATAGTGTGGCATAAAATTTCAGAATATACTAAGAGTAAGAATACATGTCTGTCAACTGTGATTACAGTAAAAAGTACTTCAGTCTGAAGCTTTTAAGGTCATAAGGTGGACATAAAAAGCTATCTGGCTTTGCTTCAGAGCTGTACAATATTTCATCCCTTTTATACCATGCTTAAAAGATTCATTTTATTTCAATAATATAATAATGTTCATTTAAATATCCAGGATCTGATCTGATCTGATCTGACTGATATTGGATGTGGATCCAAAGTCTTACTCAGTGAGCTACTTGGAATACTGATACTTTTCTACTGTGAATGTACACACAACTACAAATTAACTACATTCTTTACATATATATATATATATATATATATATATATATATATATAGATCTGATCTATTTTCTATAT